>PVLA01014922.1:0-27914 GCA_004027455.1 Hydrochoerus hydrochaeris
TCTCTTTGCTCATGAGAAACAGCTCAGCCCTCACCCTGCAGCTCTGATGAGGAGACCAGCCCTCGATGCCCATCTCTTCCCACTTGGTGATTGGCACTGGGCACAGAAGGCTCACCATGGAGTTCACAGTGAACTGGGTATTTCTTCTTGCTGTTTTAAAAGGTAATTGATGAAAAAAAGAGATATTGAGTGTGTGAGCGGACATGAATGGGATAAACAGGGACCTCTGGGACAGTTACCTGACCAGGTGTTCCCTGTGTTTCCATGTTTTCTGAGTTAGAAGGTGGTGGAGTTCGGAGGAGGCTTGGTGAAGCCTATGGGGGACCCTGAAACTCTTCTGCGTGGACTCGGGATTCACCTTCAGTTACTGCAAGATGAAGTGGATCCACCAGGCTCCAGAGAAGGGGCTGCAGTGGATCTCATGGACTAGGTATGGTGGTGGTAGAACAAACTACATAGACTCTGTGAAGGGCAGATTCACCATCTCCAGAAACAATGAGAAGAACACACTGTGACTGCAGATGAACAGCCTGACCCTAGAGGACACTGCCATGTATTAATCTGTGACAGAAACAGTGAGGGGACATCAGTGTGAGCCCAGACATAAACCTGCTTGCATGCACATTTACCACCATCAGGAGGCACGAGAGACACACAGCTGAGTCTTCTCCACAGCACATCCAAAGTTCTGTGCAAAGAAAGAAAATAACAAAAGCTGAGTAGAAGAGGAAAAGGAGATGGTTCTCGTGAATTATGGAGGTGGTCCTAGGAAAAAAGGTCGAGTGGTGAGAAGAAGGGGAAAGGAAAATAAATAGAATAAAGTTTCCTTGTGTGGCTGAAAGGAATAACCTCAATCACAGTAAACATTGTACAGCATAAAACAATCTCAGCAAGATGAGCATCCATAGAAATGAAACAGGGAACAGGGAAACTGGAGGAGACAGCTGGAGGTGAGGGCCCAGAACGGGATTTATAAGCAGGAGACCAGCTGTAGGGTGTGCACCTAATCACTCCCCAGGATGACGGTTGAGTACATGAGCTGCAAACATCAACCAGTAAAATTAATATATATATATATATATATATATATATATATATATATATATATATATATATAAAGTGAGGTGAAAACGTGGGTTCCTGTCAGGATCTGGGGCCTCTCTGTGAAATATTTATAACTGATCCTTTAAATTCCCGTTTATATCTTCACCTCAAAATCTCAGCCCAGTTTTTGTTGCTGATGGGGTATAACATATTCTCAGTTGTGCAGACATTACTGTGAAGCAAAGGGACTCTGCTGTTCATCTGGCCCAGATCCCAGTGAAGCTCAGTTAACCATGAAAGGGTCTGGATGGAAATAGCATCACAGTGAATGGAGGTCAGTTTGAGCCCAGCCACAACCCTCACTGCTGCTGGGATCAGGACACACAGACCCTGCTCCTCACAGTTCACGAGTATGCAGTCCTTTCTGAGGGAGCTGAGGAGCACTGAGGATCATCACTGTGCTCAGAAGCCAGCCCTTCCAGGTTCCAGCACAGTAGCAGCTGCATGGAGACCCTGGCGGTAGATTAGCTGCTGAAAATTCAGATCTTCCCCATTCCGCATCCTCCTCTGACCGGCTTCCCTCTATGGAAGTGGACAAAAATAATGGACTTGTGTTTCTTTCATTACATGTTCTACATGGATGTTTGGCTCATAAAATTTTATAACTATAAATCTGTTAAGCCTTTGCAAAATTGTTGAACTTATTTATGTATCAACACCATCAACAATCAGAAGTTAAGAAGATCACTATCTGTGTGTATATGGTTTTAAAGGCTGCAACAATCATTGCAAAGTCATTATAAATGTGTTTTCCCAATGCAAAAGGGACACCGGCCACTTTCAGCTGTCCCTGTTCATTCTGGCAGAGCCCACTCCTTGACACCTTCCTTAGGGGAGTACAGATCCATTTCAGCCTTGGTGGATTTGCCCTTTCTGGAAAACTTCCATAAGGTTCTTCAAGTAGAGAGGTTTTATCTAAATTCAATGCTTTGTAAAATAATTTCAGGGTTTTTTACACTTTATGCCTTTTCCTGTTATTAGAACTCAAATTACAGGCAATGCACACACTATTATAGATAGGGAACTATGAGAGTCCTTGAAAATGGTGGAGAAATTAAGAGAATTCACAGCTCATCTATTAAATTGATTTCTTCAAATTAACACAATAAATTCCTCATATGATTTTATTATTGGGTAATTAACCAGGACTTTTCAAATTGTGAGTTTATGCAAACTTTTGCAAGCTGAGATTCCTATAAAAATTCTTCATGGCAAACAAAACATAGAATCTATTGAAAAGTCTATCAATTCAGGGAGAAGAATCAAATAATTTATTTTGCATATAAGATTTTCCTCATCCATAAAGAAAATGAAATTTTTATCTCTGTGATTGCATGAACATTCATTGAAACACATACTCATAGATGCAAAAAGTACCTCCTGTCTGAATCTAGCGACATATAAAATCCAAAACTCCATGTCACTATATCCAGAAAAAAGTGTTACAAAGTCAAGGGATTATTGGGACATGTATTACACAGGGCAAAGTTAGAAATATCATAAAATTTAGTTCAGTGGTGTACAATTTTTATGACAGACTCACAAATCATTTAATACTGAAAATTCCATTCAACTGTTTACTTAAAGTTTCATCTCACAGCATGTGAGCAACATTCCTGAGAAATGCCATTGTAAAACCAAAGGAAAAGCTCTAGCAAAGAAACAAACACTGCAGAAATCAAATTTAAAGTTCAAAACTTACTGTGAAGTTTCAGTGATACACTAATGCGGAAACCATGTATAGGTGCATGAGGAAGAAATGTCCTGCACAATGGCACAAACGGCACAATAGAGCTCATGTCTAATGACACAATGATTGAAAATCACAGCAAAGAAAAGGAAACTTAGTAACTCCGTGATTTCCTAGAGTGGCCAAGTTATAAATGCCACAGGTTTACTAGAGGGAACACTGAGGTCACATAAAGGGAATCTGTGATAAGGAGAGCAGCGTAGATGGAGAGAAACCAGAGGCTGCTCGACAGGAAAATAGAGAAATGCTCCAAAGTGGATTTATTATCTGCCACTCCCACCACAGGGGAGAGAGAATACTTGAGAGCTTGACAGCATCACACATGGAAGATGTGACCTCAAGTCTCATTTTTCAGGGTCTCCTCAAATGCCAGTCACAAATATTTTGGAGCCACCTCTGTCAGTCAGCACCATGAGTCTCCCGTGTGTCCAGTAAAAGTGGGTGCAGAGAGTGCAGACCCCTTAGGTATGATGAGCCCACACACACACCTCCCGCAGGTATTCGCAGGACCAGCCAGGGGTGCGCATGACACACGCAGTACAAGGGATCCACAGAACAGTTGACAATAAATGGCTTTGCTTTCCACTACATTGTCTGCTTTGCCTGGAGCCTGGAGGAGCGCTCTTCTGCAAGTCTATACTGTTGTGTTTTCAAAGAGGAAGGCTTTTTGTTTTTTAGCATCTAGCTCATGACAAGACGCATTTTGAGTTTTTTAGTGAATTCTTATTTAAACCCAGCAGACTACACAGTGTAACTGAGTGTTTGGTGTAGAAATACCTCATGGTTACTCACCCCTTGCTAAGTGCAGATCTGCTATCTACCATCAGGTGTATCTCCACCTCATCCAGTCCTGGTTCATGCAAAGAACTTTGACCCTAATGTTTATGAAGCATTTTCTATGTGGATGTCTTTGTACACACATTGCTGTGGGTCCTTTACCTTCCCCTGAGAACCTGACAGAGGACACAGAGCAGCACTACTGGAGCTGCTCACCTGCTGACTCAGGGGTATCTTTCCTGTCATCCCCAAATTCTCTCTGCTTCCTGCCTCCCTCCAACACTCCTCCTCCTCCTCAGCCTGCTCTACACCAGGGACCCTGTAGGGCCTGGTCCATCTGCTTGTGGCCACACTGGCCTGTGTTCATCATCAAGAGCAATTAGAAAGCATGAAGACACTCCCTGAAACAACACATGCATGGGGGATGACTGCTGTCTTTTTAAGCTTACTCAAAGTGTAAGAAGACAAATTTGTCATGTATGTTCATAATATAAGAAAATAATAATATAAAGCATTTCAACAACCATAAAGTGGGTCTGCCTGAATTTGTGACCTAAGAACCATGTGAATCTACAGATGCTGTTTTGCCCTGGTGCAAGGATCAACATGATGCACAGAGGACCTGAGAGCCAGGGCTGTGTGTCAAAGGGCACAGTGGATGAAAGTCTTCTCCTGATGGCACTGAGGGGTCCACACTAGCACCCTGATCTCTGATCATCCTTGCTGACCATGGCTACATTTGTACTGATGACAAAAGGCTAGATGTGGTTGGTAAAGCAGCAGTAGTAGCAGCAGCAGCGGCGGCAGCAGCAGCAAAAGCATCAGCATCTTCTCTGTCCCATTAGAAAAGCCATTGGGGCTGAGTGTGTTTCCTGGTGAGGATCCTACCCCTGCCTCTCTGCGGAGAGCTGCAGGACTCAGGCCCTGAGCAGGACGTGTATTTATAAATACCTTCTCATGTTTCCATTTCCCCTAAGAGTCATGGTGAAGACCTTACCTCACAGAACATACTATGGCTTGAAGATGATAGATCTATTATTTCTTAGATTTGTTTCCTGTAAGAAAAAGGCACAGTATCACTGAGTAAATTGATGTAGTTCATAGATTTCACACACACAGATCTGAGGAAACCAGGGTTTGATAATGTGCAGACACAGCCCTGCCCAGAGAGCCTAGATTAGTCTTCTGTCTACACCTTTTATTCTGCAGGGAGAAGAAACATTAAAATATTCCCTGTGCTGTAGAGATCTGCGAGAAACACACACAAGGTCTTATGTAAGATGGTGGAGCAAGGTGTGACTCGTGGCTGTGTCTGTTGGAGAGGAGACTCAGTAACCCATTCCCACAGGATCATTTTCTCTGGCCAAAGATTCTCCCCCATACTGTGACTCACATTTTATTTTGGTAGAGCAGTGAAATGGAGGCATATCTTAGTGAGCTAGAACAACATTACTCCATGCTTTCAAGGTAAACTGCTAAGGACACTGGGCTCCTGGTCAAGCACAGGAAAGGAGCAGACATAGGTATTAAAGATGCAGGTCTCACACCAGGATCCCCAGCCTGACCACAGAGGACTTGTGCAGGTGAACAAGCTCCAGAGTTTACACTTGAGAATAAGTCCTGGGGTTTCACCCCTCTCACATCTCCACATGCACTTCATGGACAAATGTGTGCCTGAATGTGGCACAAACACTGGTGCTTGCCATGAGATAGGGAGGCTCCACACCCTTTGGGTAATTCCTCAAGGGAAATCACCAGATATTTCTGATGGTGACACAAAACAAATCCCAGGTGCATCCTTCACAGAAGGACGGGGAATCAAGGCCCTGTATTAATTATGTCTGCTGTGCTCTGCACTGGTTATGGCAATGATATTTTAAGCATTCCTAAAACTTCTCTCCAAAGAAGGATCAAAGACTTGCATGAACATTTTCTGGAATATGGTAATATGCAAACATTATACTTTTGTCTAGAGGCTATGAGCATCTTAACTGTGGGTGTTTTTATCTTCAAAACTGTTGAATATGGTTAGTTTTTTTCAGTTTGCAAGCAAGACATTCATTAAATGGACCTCAACTCTCCATCCTCAGAGAGAATTATAATCATCACATTCATCTTTAATCTAGAAGATGTTAAAACTGGAGAAGAAATAGGGAATAAAACAATTAAGAACAGTGGGAACTCAGTGTTTTCTGGACAAAATTTCTAAGGATGATTAGAAAAAGAAGCATTGAGTCATAAAGGAGCAATGCTGGTCCATATGCATACTGTCAGAAAACAGAAGTCTCAGTAAATAGAATAAAAAGTTCAAGATTAAGGTTAACTTGTGATACAATCCATTCGTACAAAACAAGCAAAGAAAATGTATGTTTTTCAGCGGACATGGTGTCACAATGCTGTACTTCTGACTTTTAGTAGGATGAAGCAGGAAGATCACAGCACATTTCATTCCACCCTTTGCCACCTAGCCAGTTAAATGTCAGCTACATGTCCTGGATTATATAATAATATCTTTAGAAAACCAACCAAAAATTGAATACCTTATTATTACCAAGTATTAAGTGTGAATTTTAGAGACATTGCTATTGTGCACATGGCATCCATGGTATATAATTCTTTAAAACAGAAAATTAGCATGAAATAAATATTTGTAATACAGAAATATAACCCAAAAAACAATAGGAGAAGCCGAATCTAGACAGGCAGTGACCAACTAGATGTTACACAAGGTCATTTGGGGGAGGAAAACTAACCCAGATGACCTCCTTCTCTTCGCAGAGGATTAGAAGCTTTTGAGTGAGGTAGTCACAGAACTTACATCCTGATTTCCAGTTTCCACTGTCTCTGCTCAGGTGGGACTTGGATCACAGGATGTCTTAGGGCAGGAGGCAGGTGGACCTCTCCTGACAACAGAAATGACAGTGAATCAACCTCTCAAGTAGCATGGATGTAATCATAGGAGAGAGAGCAGGTAGAAATAGAGGGAGCTGTGCTCAATTTGGTCCTGACAGCCAGTACCAGAGCCTGGATGGGAGGAGAGTTGCACTGGGGTACAGGGAGGGGGACGAGCCAGGAGGAATCCGCTCCTGGGATCAGGAAGGTGAGCTCATCATTGCCCTGCTCCCAACACTCCTCTAAATTTATCTTCTCACATATCTCAAACTCAAACCCAGCTAGAATTCAGAACAAGAGGTTCCTCTCAGTAGCAAAAAAGGAGAAGACATAGCTCCATGGATCTCAATGTCCCTCTCATATAGGAAGTGTGCTCACTGTATGCAAATATTTGCTCCAACATTAAATTCATAACATGCTCACAGTTTGTGGAACTCACAGCTCCATCCCCAGACAGGCTGAGGTCTCTCATGGAGGAAGAGGTGTGTCTACAAATGAGACTTCTGGGTCTTCTCCTGTGCCTAGTGATGGGTCCTCATGGTGAGTGTCCTCAATAGCACACATGGGTTCATGGAAAGTTTCCCAAAGCATGTCACTGATGGGACGGTTTTCATTGTTTCCAGGTGTCCTGTCCCAGGTGCAGCTGCAGGAGTTGGGACACAGCCTCGTGAAGCCCTTCGCAGACCTTATCTCTCACCTGCTCAGTCTCTGAATTTTCCATCACAACCAGTGGTTCTGGTTGGAGCTGGATCCGTCAGCCCCCAGGAAAGAGCCTGGAGTGGTTGGGTCCAATAATCTACAGTGTTAGCACTGGCTATAACTCGTCCATCCAGAGCCGCATCTCCATCTCCATAGACACAGGCAAGAACCAGTTCTCTCTGCAACTGAACTCTATCACCACAGAAGACACAGCCACCTATTATTGTGCAGGAGGCATAGTGGTTATATGCAAGTTTGAGCCCAGACATAAACCTTCCGGCACGGAAACTCAGCACCAGCAGCGGGCGCACAGCACACACTGCTATTGGGAACCATATACTCAGGTGACAGCCTGGATTCTTTTTTTTTTTGGCCAAGGGAATGAGATTCTAAGGACCTTCTGTGTACCTGAAAATAGAGTGTTATATTTCAGAGGATAAGGCTTTTATTTGTTTATCCATTTATTCCAATATTGATTGCACAGTGCATTTTCAACGAAGCCATTGTTGACAGCACAAGTGATTACAGTCTCAATATTTTTAAGTGTAGAAATATTTAAACATGAAAGTTATTTCTCTGTTGACAACACGTCTGCTCTCCTCCTGCAGGGCATCTCATCCTGAAGGGCACTTTCCAATTCTGTTCATGCAGAGATTTTACTCTGAATGTCTGGACATCACTGTGTGTGGATCTGAATGATCACCTGTTATTGGAGCTGTTCATTTCCCCACCTTTGGGGGTTTAGGGTGATGCTTTGGAGAGCTGTAATATCCTCCACTGCAGAGGTGCCTCTTTTGGCATCTTTTTGGTAGAGACCACGCAGTCACACATCCTTGAGTCATAGGGCACTGCTCAGGCAGTTTTTGTTAGAATCTAGCATTAGTAATAGTGAGTCTCAGAAACCCATATGGAATGCCTTAAATAACGTGTCTTTTTGTATTCCAAAGTGAATTTGCTATATTTACATTGTTCTCAATAAAGTTTGAACATCTCTGCAAGCCGGCATCAGCCTGTCTGCAAAAACTGTTGTGATTTCTTCCTCATCTGTCTGTTGACCTGGGAACAGTGAGGAACCCGACCATGGATCCATGGAAGAGCAAGGTGCCCACAGCAGAATCAAGACCATAGAGTACGCCATGGCCTGTCCACAGAGGAATGTGGACTCCAGGTCTCTGTGCTCTCCTGAGTCCCTGAGTCCAAGACCGGACCAGTCCTGGAGTTTGACTCCTTCTAATGTGCAATGATTAGGAGAGAGCTTTGGGATTATCTGGATTTGGAGACATGGGAAAATGCTGTTTAGTTGATTCCCTAAGATGCAGATCATGGTTGCCATATCTCTACAGGTTCTCAGATATATGACCAGTCATTCATGCATCATTTCAAAATGATGAAAAATATTATGTGTTGTAGAAGGAATCTGAGCAAACATTTTAACATAATTATCTACCCATCTTCCTATTGTCTGGCTATTAATATTTTTGCCTATATTTCCATCTATCATTATTTTATCCATCTATGCTCTGTCATATTTTTATGGACCCATAAACTCTCTCTGCATTCTCATTTCATTTATCAATCCGCAGTAAATGTATTATTTATTCACATACTTGTTATCTATTCTTTTATTTGTGCCTTACTCTTTTCTGTCTTTATGCCTGTATCATCCAAAGTTTAACTAATTTACATCACTCTTTCCACACACATCTTATGTATTTCATCAAATCTCATCCACCTATCATTAATGGATGTATCATCTGTTTATCTTCACTGATTTATTAACATAGATGAAACACCAAACTGTCGATATGTATTCTGTATATTGATATACATGAGAAGGTTGCCCAAGAGCTGAGAAAATGGTATAACCAAGAAGACCAGTTTCCCATGATTTACTTACTCTTGTAAAAAAACTTGACTACACTACACAGGAGAATACTACATCTTCTTTAAAAATTATGCCTGCCGAAAACATAGCAGCCTTGGTCCTAAGCATTTGGTGTAGTAGAATCAAATTTGATTTTCCCTTTACAAACATCTATCCTGGAACACAGTTAGTGCAAACTGTATATTGAAAACCAAAAACAGCAAAAATGAGCTTTAAATTTGGAACAGTGGCACAAACTAGAAAGCCTCTGTAAACTCTCTCTCTCACTCTCTCTCTCTCTCACCTATACGCACACACACACACACACATGCACACATACAGATTTCCATACACATATCCATTTCATTTAAGAAGGGCATATTTAAATTTTGAATGCCCACATTTCCAAAAGTTCATTAATCTTTGCATGATTTCTCAATTTTTTATTGTGCTTCATTACTTGTGTGATTATCAATCACTCATTTGTATCTGATGGTTCACGAAATAGAAAATCACTTTGGCAAGCTAAATAATGTCTCCCTCCTGTTATCTGTATCTTGTGACTCAGGAATTCACTGACCAGAAGGAAATGACCCACATACCAGACCGCTTCACATTCATGGGTTCTGAAGGCAGAGCTAGTGATGCCCTCACACTGAAATCCCTGCCTCTCTGAAGTCACCATGAATCTCACCATCCAGCTCACCATGTGAAGCTAAGAAAGCCTTATCCTCATCTTCCTCTGCTACTCGCCTGAGACCAGCTTAATCACTGACCTGCCCTGTTTTTAGGGACTGAGAGTTCTAGTTCCCAGTGTGGTGTCCCAGGTGCACTTGCACCATCCAGCCAGGGTCAGTCAACCTCCCAGAACACACTGCCAAGCCTGTCTTCACTGTGGTTCTTTTAAATTACTGCTTCCTTGCATATCCTTCAAATCACTGATAGTTTCTTGTGTGAATCCTGTTGTGTCTTTTTCAGCATTTTTTCACTGTTAGGGATCAATACATAGATGTATTTTTAACTTTGTTGGATCAGACCCTGGATTCTTGCTAGTAACAAGTTAAATTTGACCACTGAATTAACATAAGTTTCCTACTGCAAGCTCATAAAAGGTAAAAGCATGTTTTCAGTGTTGAAAATCTACAAAAAGTCATTGGACTCACAAAAGTGATATTGCAGAGATCAATTTCCTTAAAAATGGAGGACTGGAAATTGCAGCATCACTGCTGACAACAATTCCATTTCTAAAAATGTCATTTAGTCTCACAGTGGAGGGAACAGTGACATGGTGAGAATAGGTGGCTGGAGGATAGCAGAGGTCCAGGGTGAGTGTGAGAGCTCACTGGGTCTAAACATACAGGTTCCCCGAGAGCCTCCATGATCTCAAGGCTAGGACAAAACAGACCCTAGAGCTCTGACAGGTAGCCAGGGAACAGACCCCTGAGAGAATCCCAAAGTGCCTTCCCCAGACAGCCAGGCACAGGGCTTTGATTACAACTTGTATCTAGATGCTCCCCCAAAGCCTCATGTTCCCACACACAGTGAGATGTGAAGGTGCCTTGGTGACACTGGTGAAAGGGTGTGACCCTTGGATTCATTGTGTGCATGAGGAAAGCAAACCCTGGATGCATTTGGAAGCAGCTGAAAGTCTTTTGGCCTGGATGAGACAAAAGGGAGAGGCAGACTGGCTGCTGCTGCTGCTCCTGCTTGCTGTCTTCTGCCAGATGCCTCTTCTCTCTGCCATGAAATGGGTTTTATAATCTCCGTGATTCCTCTCAGCCATGATGTCCTTATCGAGAATCAGTTGTCTAATGACTAAATCCTGTACAAAGAGTGAGCAAAATAAACCATTCTTCATGTCATGTCAGGATTTTTTCATCAACCACCATGATAACCAAGGAAGCTTTGGTAGTAGATTGATGACTGTAACCTTAACACCAGCTGACCTGAATCAGCATGGTGCTGAGTGTGGATGGCCCCCTGGGGATTGTTGCCAACAGCATAAGAATAACTGTGGAGGAAGAAGTGTTGTCGCTGTGTGGCCATGTTGGTTTTCCTTTTGCTCTGAGTTCACCTGGAGGAGCTTATAGAGCTTCTTTCCTGTTATGAACGTGGCTTTTGCCATCATCAGCAGAGCTCAGCACCTGGTTGTCTCTAAGAATGGATCAGTTCACTTTGGGGAGCTCTTGTCCTTTCTTTGCACATTACTTTCTGACTCCAGAGGGGAAGATGTGTACTGTTCAGGCTCCTAGCCAATTGTCATGAAGGCTCCGTGGTATGAATTCTGCTATTTTCATCAGAGGAGGAGATTGGGACCTCACTTGTTGCTGAGGGTGGCTGTATTATTTTTGGTGGCAGCTCTGTTCCTCAGTTATTTTTTATTTAAAGAAAAATAAAATGAAGCAGAAAGAGGGTAGAAATAACACAAAATTTCAAACAAAACAAAACAACACACAAATAATAACTAGTAAGAAATCCCTAGTTGATAATTACATTCTCCTTTTTGAAATAGTTGTTCAAGTTGCAAAAGTAAAGCCTACAAAGTGGACATTTAAACAGTGAGATGCCAACCAGTTCTGTTCATCTATCCAACAAAAAATTACTAATATGGTTATCAATCCTACACACTTAAACATGCATGCAGTCATATCTTTTATAATACTTTCTTTTCCTCTCTTTTTTCTTTACAATAAATATAATCCATTCTCATAATGTGTTTAGAAGTTCTATACATGTTAAAGTCTCTACATGCATACCTAGGCTTTCTGTATTATAGGGAGAAACAAATCAAAACAAGTCAAAATATAAATTCCAAGAAAAACATGAAAAGGACATATAAAACCACAATACTAGGTGATCTACGGTAGTTACTATGATGTCTTTTGTTATTTTTAATAAAATTGTCTAAATCATCAGACAAAGTGTAATTAAACTTAGCAGTCCATAACATTATTTATAAAAACCAAACAATGGAGACATTATAGGACTTCAGACAGTTAATAATGAAACCATAGTGGGTATCCTCTTGAATCTTGTCATCTTCAAAATTGTTGCCTCTACCCTCAGCCTTGATTCTCTCAAGCATACCAGATTCAAATAAAATCAGTCAAGACAAAAAGTGATATTGCTAATCTTCTCTGCCTCATCTCTGCTATGCTATTTTTCTGTAATTGTTGTTTACATTCCACTGTCTGCCCCTTTCATTGAGGCCTTTCTGCCATTGTTCCTAGAATCCTGGTGATTTTATTCTCTCTCTAGAGTGTCCTTGAGTATTCTTTTTGGGATTGGATTGGTGGTCATGAACTTCTCCATTTACACTTTGTCATGCAAATATCTTGTCTTTCCAATAAATGAGAGAGACAGTTTTGCAGTGTACATCAATCTGCGTTTGAGTCTGTTTTTTTTCTGGGCTGGGAGTATTTCATTCCAAGCTCTTCTTGATTTAATAGTTTGCATCGAGAAGTCTGCTGTGAGTTTTATGAGTTTTACTTTATAGGCAATCTGTTTCTTTTCTCTGACCAATTTTAATAGTCTGTTCTTGGGATGGATTTCTGGGATCTTGATTATTATATATTTGTGTGTAAATCTGTTTTGGTTGTAGCTGTCTGGAGTTCTCTATGCCTCATATATCTGAACATCACTTGCATTTCCTACACTTGAGAAGTTTTCTTAATTAATTCTGTGAATAGCCTTTTATTTCATTTGTATTTGTCCCTGTTTCTTTGTTCGCATTTTTTATTCTTAAGTTATAAATACTCTTGTCATCTTCCAGCCTTTGCATCATGACTTCCTGGTTCCTTGTTATTTTAAGAGATCCTTCCTTTTGCAATCATACATGGCAAATCTATCTTCAAGTTGCAAAAGTCCATCTTTAGTTTCTTTTAAGAACTTTTGCTAGATTTAAATGGAGCTTTTAATTTCCTGAAATTCTCTTTGGATATTTTTCATATATTCTAGATTTTGTTTATATTTCTCATAAAAGGCTTCTCTCATTTCTCTGGATTCCTCCATTCTTCTATTTGTGCTTCTTGAGGAGTACCCAGCATTTCTCTTATTAATCTTCTTATATCATGCTTCACCTCAGTTAGAATTTAAGATATAAATTCATCAGTGAGGTCACGGAAATATTATTTCTTTTCTGATGTGGCCATGTCTGATATTGCCTGTTTGCTGCCCTCAATCTCCTCTGTATTTACCTCTCCTGAGCTTATTTTCCCTGGGTCGGTGGTTGGAGGCTTTTTGTTGTTTCTCTGTCTTGTCACATTTCTGGTTTCTTTCAGACAGTTGAATGTTGGAGGTCTCTAGACCTTTACGTATTGCATAAAGACCCTCTGCAGCTTATTGGCTTGGGCATTGCTGCCCTCTCCTGTTTGTTGTTGATCTCGGAGGTGCATTCAGAGGCCATGTGAGCAGACCCCTTCCCTTTCAACCAGTGAGATTCTTCAGTATGTTTGTGTGTGCCCTGCAGATGTCATAGGTTTGGAACAGCCTCATCCTTCGCTATTGGGTCCTGATGAGGGGCACGGCCCAGCCCAAGCAGATCCCACCAATCCACTTTGGGCCAGGAGGCACTGACTGAAGCCACCTCAGCCATTGATTCAGCCCAAATTCAGTATGTCGTCTATGTGGTCATCTCACTCTGGGGAATCCAGTTCCCAGCACTCACCAAAGTCCCTGCTACTCCACTTTCAGTCTCCACTCCCCATTGCAGTGCCTCCTCTCACCAAGGGTTTCGAGCTCACCAGCCCCTGCCCTTCATAGGGATGTGACCTCGGCTTGATCCTGAGTTGCCCAACTCTAAGATGTGTCCTGGTCAGATTTGGAATGTGCCCAGCTCCAGCCCTCTGTCCATGCTTCTTGTTTATTTTTTTTCTTTTTCCTCAGTTTCTTCCTGGGTCACTAGAATTCCTCTCCTTTCATCTTGTCTTCCTCAAGGTGTCAGATTATAGCATCTGTGTTGTTTTTCTCAGAGAGGTTCTCTATCTTGCTACCTATCAATCGGCCATCTTGGATCTCTCAGTACTTCATCTTTCTTATCCATCCCTCATTCAATGGGCATTTAGGTGGCTTCCAAGATCTAGTTGCTATGACCTATGCTGCTATAAACATGGATGTGCATATATTACTGTGGTATGATGTTTCTAATTCTCCACACAAAGTTTACTAGAGTGAACACTGAGGACACATAAAGAAAGGGTGCATGTGATAAGCAAAGCAGCATAGATGCAGAGAAACCACATTTTGTTCAACAGGAATGCAGAGGAATGATCCAAAGTGGATTTAGAATCTGCCACATTACAAAAGGGGAGCAGAAACATGAGAGCTTGACAGCATCACACATGAAAGAAGGCCTCAAATCTCATTTCTTGGGGTTTACTCAGGTGTCAGTCACAGATATCTTGGAAGCACTGACCTCAGTCAGCAGTGATGAGGCCTCCGTGTGTCCATAACAGGTGATCCACAATGATGGCAGTGAAGAATGTGCAGACCATGTGTGTCCATCTGTGCACAGGGTGCTCGCTCTGCACATGTGCATATTCCAATAGCTATGGGCACCGACACTCATCTGGCTGTCAGAGGAAAACCCAGACCCCCTCAGGTGCAGGCAGTGAGCCCTGCAGAGGGATGAAACTGCAAAGCCTAAAGAAAGGTGATGCAGGCACAAGTGTGGGGCTGGAGCCCACACAGAACAGCCCCCCAAGCATGACGCCTCACATATCCAGGTGGTTTCCTACTTGTTGCAAGACACAAACCTGCAAAGAATTCTCCATAAAAAGTGGGTCCAGCAGTCTGCAGGCTACAGCTCCCATCTGATGGACCCTTGTCCAAGCTGTACCCTCAAAACCTGGGGATGGGCCTGCCAGGATCCTGCCAAGCAGTGACATAAAGTCACCATGAGTGGAAGCAAGGAGTCTGAATCTGGGTCACAAAGGGGAAATGTGGATCTAGCTGGGTTTGGTTGGTGTTGATTTTGTTTTTCTTTCTGTGCTTTTATTTGGAATGTCCACCCCATGCCAAACCCACTGCTGTATCCAGGAAGCAATTAAATTGTTCAATTTCAGAAATACAAACAGAAGTTCCAATACACAAAATGTTACCTATCATGTATTTAGAGTATTTAGATAAGAACTTTAATTTGGTATTAAAGAGATTGAAAGCTTTGGGATCATTAGGAAATAGAAAAATGATTTCAGTAAGAGATGAAAGGAGGAGGGAGGAGGGGATGGAGAGCTGGGATGTGAGAGCCTGGGCTCTCAGGGTTTCCATACTGGATCTCATGCTGCCCATGGAGGGCGTCACTACCATGTGGAGTCTTTTTTGACAGATTTCCTTGGAAAAGACTGGAGTTCCTAGAGGAAATCTGGGCTCTTGAGACCTGAGCTGATCACCTGTTTTGCCTTCCTGCAACGGAGGGATCCAGTGTGCATCTCTTCTGCCACCTGACAGTGCAGAAACTAGATAAGAGTTGGGGCATCAGCTGCCTGCGGCAAGACACCAACTCTGTCTCTGACTGTTGTTGGGCTGTAGGGGCCAGAAATGTGAGGAAAACATGTATTTCATGTTAGTTGCTCCTTGTGGGGAATTTCTATAGTGGCTGTCACAGACATACTCACCTCCTGAGTTTCTGCATCGCTCATGATAAAACTCTGATGTTTCAGCACACTCAGCCTTTATTAATCCAGGAATTGTTTCCAGGTTAATCACCTGATCACGTGGTATACGACGACCTTGGGCCCAGGTTGATAAGAGTGTTTTCCTATTTATTATATAAGCCTGGTATGCCAAGGTTCCATATTTTTATTCTCATTTAATTGCTTTTATGTCCTTACAAATTGTTAATGTATTTAATCCAGTTTTGTTTATGGTTGCACTCTTTGTTAGAAAAACAGAACTTTTTCTTGTGTCCACATTTTCAAGATGATGATCAGATATCTTGTAATAACCAGAAACTTAAAATTCTTAAATGAGAAATGACACATTAATTGATGTAATAATCAGAAGTGTTAGACCATTCATTTTCTGATTGCTTTTTTTCACCGGGCATGAAAAATTTTCAGAATCCATAGGCAAATAGCCTAGCCCTGAACTGTATCTCCAGCTTTATTTTTACATATTTGTAGGTGAATGCACATACATATCTGTGATTACTGACTCATATCATCATATGTAGATATTCATGTTGTGATATGCATGTGTTTTACATGACAAACATTGCAGTCTGTGTGCTTGTAGTATAAATGTTGAAATAGGAAAGTTAATGTGAAGCATCCTGAGGATGGTCACAAGAGCCTGGAGATGGGATGCAGGAGGGAAGCAGGGAGGGGGGATCACAGAGGAGCCTCAGGACACACTGAGGATGATGCATGAGTTCACTAATGTGATTGTGTGTGTGGTTTTACCAATGTTCCTGTGTTTTAATACTTCTCAGGAGCACACATTTTCTACTGGAAGTTTATGTGTTACATATGATGAAGCTATCACAGAAACACAAAGTCTCAACACAGATAAAGAGTGAGAGAGTTCATGAGAGTGAAAATAAGAGACTCAGTAGCAGGTATCCATAGGGAAAAAGATTCTGTTTTCTATCAGTAGGTAGCAGAATGCAGCAAAGTCACACATGTCCTCCCTGCAGGAAGAGGGCATTAGAGTCATCCCAGGTGTGTGTGCTCTGTCCAGGACCTGGAACAGGAAGCAGTTTGTTCACATCTTAGGAGAGCATAGGCCCAGACAGGGTGAGGACATTTACAGCACATCAGCTCTCGTGTAGGAAAGGCAAAAGTTTCCAATAATTTGCATTTTGACATATTTCCAAAGCAGATAAATACCAATGTGCATGTTATGGGTACATGAAAAATAAAAATAAAAATAAGGAGATAAGGACTGAGAATTCATCTCACAATGTGATTTTATTGTCCTGAATGACATAATTGCTACTGAATATTCTCAGCACATTAGCATCAGATGTGAGCTCTGCCTTCTCTGAGTTTTTAATGCCAAGAGCATTAAAAATTATCTATATAGCAGGAGCCAATGCAAACAGGGCCTCCCTATGCTGATGAAAACCTCCCCAGCCCTCACCCTGCAGCTCTGCAGAGAAGCCCAGCCGTGGTGCCAACTTTTCCCATTCAGTGGTAAGGACTGAACACAGAAGCTCACCATGGATTTTGGGCTGAGTTGGGTTTTCCTGTTTGTATTTCTGAAAGGTAAATTACTCAGAACAAAGGATATGGAATGGGCAAGGGGATGAGACTGTGATAAACAGTGGACCTCTGAGATAGATCCCCGAGCAGAATGTGTCTCTTTTTGCAGGTGTCCAGGGTGAGGCGCAGCTCGTGGAGTCAGGCAGAGTTTTGGTGCAGAGTTTGGGTACCCTGAGACTCTCCAATGTGGCCTCGGGATTCACCATCAGTTGCTATGGCACGAGATGGATCCTCCCGGCTCCAGGGAATGGGTTTGACTTGATCTCAAATATAAGTAGCAGTGTTAGTGTATACCACAGAGAATCAGGGAAGGATCTATTGACTATTTCCAGGAGAGAATGATCAGAATACCCTGTATCTGCAGATGAGCAGCCTGAGACCCAAGGAAAAGGCCAAGAAACACTGCTAGAGTCATGGTGAGAGAACATTACTGTGAGCCCAGACAAAATCCTCCCTGTAGGGGTGCTCATTTCCAGCACAGTTCCCTGTGGTCCTTAGATAACCAGGCTGGGCCCCAGGAGCAGGTGCAGAAAAGGAAGCAGAGGTGGGAAGCCTTCCTGGGGGCCTCTGGGGTTTCTTACTGCATTAATGTCTTAGGGCCTGAACTGGCCCATGATGAAGTATCCAAGTTCAAGCGAAAATTCTCTATAAAATGTAATTCCATGAGTACATAAGTAGCATTGATATTTTTCATTTTCTGAGTATGATTTTTACTTATGGTTAAACAAAACTTGCACCCATCTCAAAGTAACTTGTGCACTTGGTGAATTTAATTTTCTATTCAGTGTCATATCCTCATCATCTAAAAGTGGATCTGCTGGTTTCATTTGGGTGATGAGGAACTGTGTCTTGTAGAAATAATGCTGCAGATTAGGAGATTAAATCCTTCCCATCCCTCTTCATGAGGACTGAGGAAACACAGTTCCCTCCTCACCTTGGCCACCACAGGAGACCTGGTCCCCAGGCTCAGCCCCAGCACCATAAGGATCACTGAGCTCAGAGCATGAGGAAGACGGGCAGCCTGACTGGACTCATGGTTTTGTCTATGGACCTTGATGTGCTCTTTCTATGCAAGAGGGTTGAGCAGCACTTGGTTCTGTGTGTTTCTTCTGCAGCTTAAAAATTAAAAAAAATATAATATACAGCAAAACAATTCTCTATCTTAATCTCCATTTGTGTCTCTTGCACATCTTTCTTTTACTATTTTTTACTTTTTATTTTAAAGGAGGAATATAGAAGAAGAAAATGAAACAAAACAAAATAGTGATAGGACAGTAGGAAACTCACCATTGTTACTATACTGTGGAATCTCATCCTTGAATAAGTTGCTCAAGCTCCTGACCCCAGGCTTGCAATGTCAATCAAACAATTTGCTGTCAGGTTGCTGCCTTACTTCAGTTAGTAACATCTCAGCATGCGCTGCATCCCAGTGCTTATGTGTGTGTTTTGGGGCCAGGAGGCGGGAGGCTGCACGGCTTCCTTGCTGCTTCCCCCAGCTGACAGGGCCTCAGCCAATGTGTGCAGTGTGGGGACTGCACTGCCTCCTGCTGTTTTCCTCATCTGGCCAGGCCACTGCCCTGGCTGTCTTATTCTTGCTGGGTCCCTGAATTCTCTCCCTCCCTGGGTTTCTCCCCGCAGGTCAGACTCTCCCTTGTCCATGAGCCCCACCTCTGTCCTCCTGTTCTGCCTCCTGCTGCTAACTTCTCCTCCATTCTCCAGTAGGTGTCATCTCTTTCTTATTCATCTCTCAGTTTTCAGTGTACAAGAAAACAACATAGAATAGATGAGGTGAAACCTTCCATTCTCATAGTGTGCATGGTTTCTTTCTAAACAGATTCACAGGATTGTGCCCTGATATATTTATTTTATCTCTCTTAATTCTGTGTTTAACAGTCATGTGTGTATTTATAAATTTTTCTAAAACAATCAAATATTGCGCAAAAATAACCTGAATACAGGTAACAGTTGATTCAACAGTAGTAAAGAGACATAGATTAAGAGATTGTGTGTGGAACCTCAGGGGAGGATGGATCACAGGTGAGGGTTCCATGGGACTTTTCTGTTTCCAAAGAGGACAAACAGTACCCATTGCAGTGGTTAGTAATATCACTTTTATCATTGCAGTTTCCTGTGATCAGGTACACAGTGAACAGCACAAAATCACATGAACACACATCCATGGCTCCTGAAGGCAGAGCCGAGATGACATTCTCACACACAGTCCCCATCTGTCAGATGTGACCAAGAACCTCACCCTCACACTCATCCGCAGAGGTTAATGCACCTCCACCTCCAGAACCTGCTCTGCTTCTCACCTGGACGAGCATCCTCCACGATGTGTGCTGTGGTTAAGGGCTGAAAATTCATGTTCTTATGTGATGTCTCAGGGACATCTGTTGTTTCCCACCCAGGATGCAGACATCTTTGAGAATATGCTCTTCCCTGAGATGGAGTCTGATCCTCTCCATTGCACCTTCTGAATACAGCTTTCTGCAGATCCCTGGAAATCTGAAATATTTTATGTGTTTTCTTCTGTTTTATTCTTCTCTGTTGTTCAGGGTTCATCCGTGATTGTGCAGATACCCTTTTCAAATTGAGACCTTAGAAACCTGGCTCAAGTAAGAGTTCAAATTTACCTTTAATGTTGTAAACTGTGTTTCAAAGAAATGTAGTGAAGTGGAGCTCCTGGGTTTTCATCTCATCACACACCTCAGCTGAGCTTCATTCAGCAACAGTGTGGCTCCTCTTGTTGCTGTGTCTCTGCATTCTTGAACTGACTGTTACAAAGAGCCTCATTTCTTCACAGATGTGTTTCACAAAGTTCACTCCCACCATGAATTTATGCTCTTCTCTCAATATGGAGGGGAAAATCCATCAGTGAATCCTCCTCAATCCTAAGCATAAAATCTACCACCATCTTAGTTCCTGTTTATCAACTTCCTCCTCACTGACACCTTCCAGGTATCTTCCTCTTCCTCTTCATGTGTCAGTGTCTGTTAATTGTTGGATCCTTCCATCAGATCTGTAACATGATGTAGAGCACAAGCAACTCTTGCTCATAACAAAACCCACAAAGGAAACATGCACTTTCCTAACCTTAGTGAATGAATCCTCACTGATATTCCAAGCATTTAGCAGAGCCTGTGACACCCTCCCCACCACAACAGCTTATGCATATCTGAACCTTTATTCTTCTCTCTATGGAATACATGTCAGCCTTCTGACAAATCCATCAAAGTTGTGTAATTCAGCACAGAGATCAGAACTGTGAATACAGTAATAACTCTAAGAGTGATCTCAGAGCAGGGACGTAGAGAGGTCTGGGAGCAAAGATCAGAACCTGTGCCTATCCAGAGAGTGACAGACTTGCCTACTTCTGGATGTCAGGTTCAGTGCTCTCCTGCTTGGACTCAGAGCAAAACCACTCCCTTGTCCAGATTCTACCCTCAGATTCCAAATACAGTCTGTTAATCTATTTCTGTTTACTACTGTTGACTGAACTGTTACCTGTATTCTAGCCACCTGATTATGAGTAGGTTTGGTGAAGAAAAAAGATATAGAAAAACATGCTGTGTTATCTCACTAGCCATGAGGAATTGAATCCTTACATTTTGCAAATATGTACTGTTGAAAAAAACTAAAAAAAAAAAAAAAACATAGTTGTGAACAAAGTACAATATGCTAGATTGAAGTATGTGTCCAGGAAATGACATGGAGAAATAAGAATTTCAGAGGACATGGATACAGATCAGTCAATGCATTGAAAGGACAGTGCACTGAAGAGAAGGAACCAATCCCAGTGACAGGTGTGACACAAATAACAGAGAAAACCAGCTGTATTGTGGATCACACGTGTGGGTTCATTAGGTCTTTTCTTTTTCAAAAGTAGACAAACAGCACTCATAGCAGTGGAAATGATATTGGACATTTCTGCATCTCTGCTGAAGAGTTCACATCCAGAGTGACCCCTGCAACCAGCATTTGCTCCTCTTCACACTGGGATGCACAGTCCTCATCTTCAGAGTCTCCCAGCGAAAAGGGATGGAGCAGGGCTCTGTTCTCCTCCATGACTCACTCAGGAGTGAATCTTCAGCACCACTTTCCTGGCTCACAGACAAGTTGTTAAGGATGTCAGCTCACAAAAGATTACTTTAAGGAGATCTAATTAATGCCATTGGTAGGTTCCACCTGTTTGTAGCAAACTTAGAAAATTTGTAAAGTGTTTGCTATGGAACTGAGTGGCCAGAAGTCATGAGAGTCCTTACTGCATTGTACTGGAAAACATTTCACTGAATCCCCAGTGCACCAATAGTGAACAAGAACTGCACAAGTCTAATTGAAAAAAGACTGGAAAGTCAGAGTTAAGTTTTACTTTTAGGGACATTGTCATCATAAGCTTGTGTTTACTATGCATAGTTGTTCATAAATGAACAACTGTAATTATTCAAGCATTTGGAATTTAGGAATCACCTCCAGGAAAAAGGTGAAGTTGAGTCTAGAAAGCAAATGCCACCCAGCACCTATACAAGGTCAGGTGGAGAGGGACACTTAGCACAGACAGCATGGTGCCCTCACAAATGAGGCTTCTCTGTGAGGGAGCACAGAACACACATTCTCATCTCCAGTCCCTCGGGGCTCTGGTCAGTAGGACCTAAATCACAGGACGTCTCAGAGCAGGAGGCAGGAGGACCTCTCCTGAGAATTTCCTGAGGGTGAAACAAGATCTCCAGCAGCACAGATGGCACCAGAGCGGAGAGATCAGGGGGAGAAGGATTGGCTGTGTTCGGCTTCATCCTGTAGAAGCAGCACCAGAGCCAATGTGGGAGGGTAGAGTCAAGCTGGGAACAAGAAGGGAGGAAGCTGGGGTAGGTCATGAAGGAGGGTTCATGGCTATGTGTCCTCCACTCCAGGGAAGGCAGCTTCCCACCTATCACGGACATGGACACCACACAAATGCAGAGGAGGAGATTCCTGTCTGCAGCACAAGGATACGACATACCCTGACCTGCGCCTCACCATTATAAAGGAAAGGGGCCTACCTCATGCAAATTTGTCTCCCAAATCTGGACTCCAGTTGCCTGTTTTGGCTGCTGAGGCTGACAGCTTCTTCCTCAGACACTGCTAAGATCTCTGTAGAAGGGGAAAGTGTGGTCTAGAATATGAAATTGCTGGTTCTTCTCCTGTGCCTGGTGACAGGTCCTGATGGTGAGTCTCCTCAAAGTCAGACATGGTTCCATGGGAAGATCAGAAAAACAGTTGGCTGATAGGAATTTTACCCTTTTTTCCAGGTCCAGGTGCAGGAGTTGGGGACTGGCATGGAGGAGCCATCAAAGACCCTGTCCCTCACCAGCACTGTCTCTGGATTCTCCATCACAATCAGTGGTTATGACTGGAGCTTGATCCATCAGCTTCTAGGAAAGAACATGGACTATATGGGGTACATAGGTAGCGCTGGGGGCACTGGATACAACTACTCCTTCCAGAGCAGCATCTCCATCTCCTTAGTTTGAGTGCAGCTTCTTGGCCCCAGTGCAGATCTCTCAGCTTGCTGGCACAGGTCCTTCACTGTGCCAGTAAAGACTTTCTAGCTCCCACTTCTGAACTTTGGGCCTTCCCAGTGCAGGTCTGTGAACCAATCTTGCATGAGGCATTGCTATGTGCTCTAGGTATTAAGCTGGGCTTGTGTGGATGTTTCTATGAGATCCAGGACCTTAAGTGGATCTTTTGGGTCTTAGTGCATGAATAGATTTCCTGCACCCTTTCTTCTGGGTTATTTTTTAAAAAGTACTGTAATGTATCTTGTATTGTACTCTTCCCCTTGAAAATTTTGAGCACTACAGCTTTCAGTAAATTATTCAATTATACACTCAATTATTACCAATTTTGAAATTTCATTAACAAATTTCAAACTTATTTAACACCACCATTTCTAATACCAGCATGTTGGTATCATGTGCATGATGTTCATAATACATAATTGTTCAAAAGAGAAAACTATAATTAGATAAATGTTTTGAATTTAGGAATAACCTCCACAGAACAACAGGAGATGCTGAATCTAGAAAAGGAATGACCATCCATAAACACTTAGGGTCATCTAGAGAAAAGAAAATTAACGCATATGGCCTTGTTTCTTCCCAGATGATTAGAAACTTCTCTGTGAGGTAAGCACAGAACTCAAATCCTTATTTCCATTTTCTGCTGGATTGGGTCAGTTGGGATGTGGATCACAGGATGTCTTAGAGTAGGAAGCAGGTGGATCTCTTCTGACAACATAAATGACATTGAAGCAAACTCTTAAGCAACAGGATAGAAACCAAAGTAGAAAAATAAGGAAGACATATTGGAAATTTTGCTCAGTTTATTCATGAAGAACTGTCACCAACGTGTGAATGGGAAGAGATTCAGCCTGGGGCACCAGAAGAGAGAAGGGTCAGTAAGATTCCATTCTTGAACTTTACTCAAACCCAGCTGCAATTCAGAATGAGAGAGTCCTCTCAGTAGCACAAAAGGTCTAGACATAAACTGGCCTAACTTTCTGCTTCATATAGGAAGTGTGCACCTCACATGCAAATTACCTCTCCAGCTCAAGATTCAAAATCTGCCCATGGGCTGTGGGAGGTCACAGCTCCATCCCCAGACAGGGCTGAGGCCTCTCAGGAAGGTAGGGTGGTGGTCTACAAGATGAGACTACTGAGCCTTCTACTACTTTCTCCCATAGTAGAGGTGGGTTCATGAAAAACATGAAAAACTATATAGGAATCCAAGCAGCCAACTTGACAAATTTGGGATTTAATTAGATGATGTCAGGGCCACTTGTAAATAGATAACACCCCATTTTTGAATCCAAACAAATGGCACTGAATGAGAAAGTTACAAAAATTTTAAAAGAGAGAACCACAAAACACATCCTGTTGAAAACAATTTAGTTAGAATCTTACATTAATTTTTGGTTGATATCTGTACCCTGCTTCTTTTGTTGAGCAGGGTAGTTTTTCTCCTATGGATATGGTTCATTCTGCTTTTCTCATGGGACTTATCCCTGAGTAATTTTACATTTTCCTGGGGCAAATACAGGGCACTAGTTAAATGCAGGGTTCAAGATGGTGTCAGTTATGCTAAGCTACAACATTCCCCACTGGTTTTAGTACATGAATCAAATACGTGATTCCTGGTCATCCTTTCAAAAGTCATCTTTTATCTACATTTTGTATTGGGAACATGTAATTGCTTATTTAATAGACTGCAGTCAGCTTTGGTTATAATGCATTAAACAGTTTAACATACAGGAGGCAATAGAAGTGGCCAGGAAAAGCAAGGGTCCTGCCAGAGCAGAGAGTAGGGTGGTCAGCCAAGGGGTGGTGGAGAACAAATTTTTACATCACCTCTGTTGATTTTTTTTAAATTTTTTTATCATCTAAGTGTTTTCTGAGCTGATTGAGACTGTTTTTAATAACTAAAATCAACAAGATTTACCAAGGGCTAGGCATAGACCCCCCTGTTTTAAGAATAAGAGGTCTAAACCTTGCACTTCTGAAGTACCCTCTCAGCCAGGGAGTTTAGAGAATCCTTCAAGTGACAAAAACTTTCTTCAAGTGTGCCCAGATCATAGTCTATTTCTTTGCTTATTATCTAGTAATTTTCGTCTCCCATTATGAAGGCTGTGTTTCTAATTTCTGCAAAACCATCTATTCCGAATCCCTAAAGGGCAGGAATTAGGACTGGGGCCTTCTTTTTTCTTGTGAGATTTGGGAACCCCATATATTTCTTTCCCTTTCTCCAAATACCAGTACACATGGGGAAGAACATGAGTTAAGATAAAGATTTCAGGGTTAGGTCCAATAAAGACATTTGGACAAGTGCAAGGGGTGAGGCCATTTGTACAGGCAAGTTAAGTTTCCAGTGGGGAAACTAAACATTGGTTGAGGGGGTAAGAGACATTTTATACATACAAAGTTGAATTGCAGTTAATTCAAATGGGGAGTGCTTCAAGGGGAAATTTACAGGCTGAATACAAATTCCAGAGCCCTGGATGCTTCCCAAAGTGAGGGACTTAGGTGCTTGTCCCCACCAGCATGAAGAACCAGAATCAAGGTTTGAGATGTTTACAATCTGGGTTCAGTTGTTGGTACCAACAGTAGCAGTCACAGTGAGTTCCACGTAGTAGGGGAGTTTAGGATTTCCTTCCCAGTGGGCCCTTAGGGATGTGTGCTGTCTTATTTTGATGTAGACTTGATCACCAGGTTGGGCTGTTAGAGAGTCATCAGGCCTTTCAGAAGCAGTCTGGTGATCCCAGCAGAAGCAGTAATTTGAGTGCAGGATGGACTGGAGAGTTGCTAAGGACTGAACAAGTTCCCCATTAGTGACAGCAACCAATTTATTGTCTTGAATATGGGGGATCAGAGAGGGTGGTTGGCCATACATAGCCTCAAAAAGAGTAATGTCCTGGAGGTAGCAGGTATGTTGTGCACAAAGAAGGACAAAAGGATGGAGACTTACCCAGTTTTCACCAGTCTCAAGAGCCAGTTTTGTAATAGTTTCCCTTAAGGATTTGTTCATTTTCTCTACTTGGCATCAAATTTGAGGCTGGTAGGCACAGTGTAATTTCCAATAGATTTCTAAAGTTGCAGCAAAATTTTGAGTGATGTGATCTATGAAACCTGGCCATTATAAGACCCCAGAGAGGTGATCAAGCTGAATTGAGGCCCTATCTCATAGAGGAATTTATTAGCTACTGTGAGAGCTGATACAGTCTGAGTGGCAAATCCTTAGGTCCACCCGGTGAATGTGTCTATGAGAACGAAGGGATAGTATGGCCGCCTGTTCCTGGACCCATTTCAGTGAAATCTATTTCCCAGTAGTCTCCAGGGGTAAGTCCTTGTTATCTCTTTTGAACATCAGTGGGGGTCAGCTTAGGGTTCACCTGAAGACATTGGTGGCATTTTTGGCTGACCTCTTTAGTGAAGCAAGATAGTTTGGGGATGAAGTAATGTCCTCGGAATAACTCAGCCAATTTGTTTCCTCCTAAGTGAGTGGCCTGATGGGTCTCCTATATGAGCTGGGAGTTCAACAATGCTGGGATGAGAATTTACCCATCCAGTAAGTTCTTCCAGGCTCCTGGAGGAAATCAGGCATCTAGACTGATGGCTAGCCTCAAGTCTGAATCTGAATAGGATTGTCTGAGTAGCTTGGGTGGTGGGAGAGCTGGGAGGAGCATTATGAGCCCCACTGGTTTTAGTGCCACCTCTTTGGCAGTCTTATCAGTGAGGGCATTTCCTTGAGCTATTGGGGTGTCTTCTCATTGGTTCTCTAAACAGTACATAATGGTGACCTTTCAGGGCAACCACATGGCAGCCAGGAGGTCTACGATCTTAGGGGCATTTTGATCTTTGCTTCTGCTGAGGTTACTAGTCCTTTTTCCTGATAAATGGCTCCACGAAAATTGATGGTAGAAAAAGTGTACCACCTATCTGAATGTATATAGATAGACAGACAGACAGACAGACAGACAGATAGATATTGTCTGTAGGAAATTCAACCACTCTGCAGCCATGGGGTCTAATCATCAAGAGAGATAGGTGACAGGCCTCTTCCCTAGATATTATGTTAAGACCCCTTTTGTGATCCCATGGCCCTTGGTCACATGCAATTGAAAAGGATTCGAGAGTGAGGGCTGGGGCATTTATGAGAGTCTGCTTTAAATCATTGAAAGATCATTCCTCTAGGATAGTCCAGGGTAACAGTCCAGATGGACTGCTCCAGTAGAGGTATAGAATGGCTGAGCCATTTTGAAAAAACTCAGGATCTACAACAGGCATTTGCCCAAAACCCCTAAAAGTCTTTCCAATATCTGGATCCAACTGAGAGTCAAAAGCAATACTTAGGGAACATCTGTTCTCAGGTGCCTCCAGGTCAATAGGCATATAAATATGATATCCCTCTAGGTGGTACTCCAAGAATCAGATAGAGCCTCATCAGATCCATAACTTCATTCTGAAACCTTAGACAGATTGTTCAGCTTCCAAGCAGCTGATTTTAAGGCACACAGGTAAGTCTGGTGATGCCGTTTGACAGCCTTTTTATATTGGTCAACACTTAGTTTCCAAATAGTGTGAGTGATAGGAAACATGAAGTCCAAATGGGTCATGTCAGAACTAGGGTGGCCATTTGGTCCAGGGACCAGTTTTCATACCAGGGTGCAATTGTGTGCTTGTTCCTCAGAAGTGAAGAGAGTGTAGAGAAGCTGCTAGCAGTGTCTCAAGTGGGGTGAAAACAGATTGAAGGAGGGAGTTGTGTCCCCAGGGATTTCTTCTCCAGGGATAGCCTCATGGAGGGGTAAAAGAGGGACCAGAAGGACAGAAGTAGAGTTGGGATAGGAGATTCCTGGGAGGGAAGGCCTAGAAAAGATGCATCTGCTACAGTTCTGTTAGGGGGAGGTTTGGGAGAGGTAAGTCTTGCAACCATGACAATAGTGTGGTGTTGCAGGTGGCAGGAGGGGAGATACTTAGGGGAGTCCAGATAGACAACTTGGTCAGACGATCCAGGTGTCCTGAGGATGACCTGATGGACCTGTTGACATAAAGAGAGGTTGAAAGACCCTTCCAGCAGTCAAGAGACCCAAAAAGTG
>PVLA01014923.1:0-27926 GCA_004027455.1 Hydrochoerus hydrochaeris
CTAGGCGTCCCTGGGTTGACACCGCTCCAGTGCAGGTGGATGCCACCTGGAGAGCATAGAAGATAGATTTGGTCAGCTTATCCACCCTCAGCCTGACACACAATCCTGTCTTCCCAGATAGCTCATGAACTTTGTTTCCATAAGGAATGCTTAAAGAAGGAAGTATAACTTTGTAATAAACTACTTTGCTCATTGGAAGAGAGCATATGTTAAACGGTGAGTTGGCAGTAGGATGCTTTTCTCTTTTCCTCTAGAGATAGGTAGAACAATTGACTGAAGGAGCTTGGCCCCATGCACTGGGGAAAGGAGTCTCCAGGCATTTGTCTCCCACTTAATTACCTAGGTAACCTTTCCTAGTAACAGGATAAGGCTATGTTTTATTTAAATTTCTCTCTTTGAAGCTCACAGGTTAAATTTTCAAATTATCATTTAGCAATCTAAAGGCACATCAGTTTTTTTAGGCACATACAAAAAAAGCCTATTTACTCTGTAATTAACATATGTAAGGCACAAATGTAAATCCTTTCCTACTACCTGCTGTGAAATGTAAACAATTGTAGCGAGCTATCTCAGTCTTATCTCTGAAGGTGGGGGAAGGTAGTCTTAAGTGATCTGAAGCTCCACTGAAAAGTTTAGAAATAAGGACGATAGAAAAGTGGAGATTTTCAGTGGTCTTGAGCAAATGTCCACCAAGGAACTTTTGGGTGTCCACCAGAGAGTTGCCCTGGCCAGGAACCCTCAGTTCTCAGTTTCTATTGGCTCAGATAACCAGAGATCAGACTCCAGAAAGGAGTCCAGCTGTCTGTCTGGTCAACATTTCCATTGACTCCATTGGCCACTGGCTTCAATGGGGATTCACCAAACAGATGCTAGGGAACCTGTCCTCTGCTTTTGAGGGTGGCAGCTGCTATAAGAGCGATTAATTAGCTAGGAGAGTAACCACTGTTTGTCAAAAGTCTATAAGGGATAGTTAAAAGCCTGAGCAAGATCCTTACGTAGACAGAGAGATCGGAGAGCCTCCTTATTCTAATGTGTTTAGGACCCCTATGTGTGCTGCTTTCGGGGATAGCTTCTTTCACTATCATATAAAAGCCAGTTCTCCCCACTGTGTCTCAGGTTTAATCTCCAAAGGAGATTTGCCCAGAACACTGAGCCAGGACATGGCTCTTATGTGTGCTCTCCTGGACGGGCACAATTCCAATCAATGTTTCATCTGACCCAGAGACAGGGTATGTGTCCTTTATCTAAGATGACTTCCCTGTCTTTGGCATTAGTAAAACACTCATTTTCTATGGGCTTAACTAAGAAGGAAAAGGTTTGAATAACCTAGGGTTCTTTCTGACTTCAAATGCCTCTATAAGGAAAGTACAAAGTGGGAAATGAGTAGAAGTAAAGTCAATGGTGGGAAAGAAGTAGAAAAGGCCTGACACTTCCTCTAGAGTATAGAGGAGGATCAGAGCCAGTCTGTCTCAGTGAAACCTGTCCTCCAAGTCTTGAAGTCCAGCCACCGGCCTAGTGCTGCTTAAATGGTGGAAGGAGTCCCGGTTTTTATGTAGGCACGTATATTTTCTAAGTCTGAGCTAGATTTCCACTTAAGAGAACCATCTTACAGACGTTAAATACAGTCAAGCAAGGACAACTAGTAACTTTAGCAACTAATTTAAATTCAACATGTACAAGAACAAAATAATACTAATAAACCATTAAAGAAATATCATAACTTTATGAATTTCATGTTTTAACTTGGATTCACATTATTTTAATAAAACTATATGAGACAAAGCAATTAAAAACAATGGGCAAATAGCAAGCAATTATCATAACGAGGTATAAACAACTGGCAAAGACAAAGCAAACTTTGAAATATAAAAATTTGTTACCTAAGTGAGTCCAGTCCAGAGTCCATGAAGCAAAAGCAAATGCTCACCTCCGTCCAGTGATCTCAGTGGAAGACCTCCAAATGATATAGGGGAATGAAACTCCCGACCTACAATGTCCATGAGTCTGTGTTCTCTAAAATCGAAGAATGCATTTTGGGAACAACGGAAGTTAAGAGTAGAATATATTTATTGAGAGAAAGCTTCGGTCTGGAGAGAGAGACAGAAGGGGTCCCGAGTGGATTGCCCAAGACTCTGTTTTTTCCAGGGACTTTTATAAAGTAAAACCATGGGTTCAAGGTGGAGGGGGGTGGACTGGGAACTCACAAGGCAGATGGGCATAAGGAGGGACATAACTATAGTTAGCCAATAAGATTAATAGGTCAGGTAAAATTGATTACATTAGGGACAAATGGGAAAGCAAGTCATGTGGGAAATGGCATTCTTAGAGCTGTGAACTTTCCCCTAGGGGGATGGGATAGTGACTCCAGGGTGTTAGGGAACTAATTAGAATATCAGTCTTTAGGATGTGGATGCATTTGTTTGATCCTTTGTCTTGAGGCCTGGCCCACAGCAGGAGGTGTCTGTCTCCCTCACAGTTGTATGGTATTTGCACTGGCTCCTTTGAGGACCTAGCCCTGTCTCACTGGCTAAAACTTCTAACTAACTCAGCTGCCAGCAATATTAGGATCCCCTAGATGGCTCCACCTAAGGATTAGTGAAGTCGGAGAGGGAGGAGAGAAGCAGCCCAAGTGCTGCAGTCCTGAAAGATCAGAGGAAGAGAAACTATAAGCAAGGTGACTCTTGGTTCAAGCAGTGAGAGCCCTTCTATGGACGGGGACCCACAGCCCAGCCAGGCCTGCGAGCGGAGGCAGTTAAGACAACGAAGCCTACCACCAACACTGCCGGCAGGGGGCGCAGTGAGACACTCCTGAATGCTGTCTGTGCCTGGCAGCCACATTGCCATCGCTTGTTCATTCCCTAGGAGTCCCACAGCGGGAAAGGGAGACAAGGGAAGACTTGCTGTTGAATAAATGTGAGATAAAAGCCTACGGACACCTGAAACTAATTGGGGGGGGTGTCCTTTGCGGGTACTCATGTACAAGGAGGAGCCTAACGCTTTCATCATTTGGGTAATTTGTGATTTGATTGTGCAGATGAATCTGGGTAACTGTGCCTATGAGTATTCTGTTAAAAAAAAGTTTCTGCAAATTTAAAAGTATTGTAAATTAGAGAGTTCCAAGCTGGCATGTCAATTATATGTAGCAACAAGTAAAAGAAAATCCAACCAATAAGGGCTCAGAGCTAAGGGGAAGCTTGGGTGGAAGCAGCCTCCATTGAACAGAGCAACATCCCACTGTGTCATCAAACCCATTGCTTCTAGATTTTTCTTCATCTGTCATCATTGTGTCAATTGGTAGCCTCAGGGTCATAAGAAGGCTGCTGAAGTTTAGGCATTGTATATGTATTCAAGACTAAAAGAAGGAGGGAGGTGTGAAAGGATGACACCAATTGAATATATTCCTTAAATCAGAAAAAAAACCACAAAGTCTTTGTAAGAAAGCACTCATCTCATTGGCCAACACTTAGGCCCAACATAGCCCATATAACTGTGACCATGTGGGAGACTGGGGAAAGGAGCACTTAGCTCTCCCAGGTTCTCCAACAGAGGACGCAAAGTAGGGTTGTTTGAATAAGTATATACTTAGCCTGCCTGAGGGGTAAGCCCTGCAGTTATAAACATATTTTGAACCCTTGTTCTAGATACAGAGTAAAGAAGAGTTTAGAGATCCCAGGTGTAAAGGCAAGGTCCCCTCAAGGGGTTCTTTTCTTTTAGTACTATGAGTCACACTAAGTTATATTCCCAGCCCTTTTATTAAATTTTATTCTGAGACAGGGTCTCACTAAATTGCTAAGTTGTCCAGACTGGGCTCACACTTTCAGTCTTCCTGCCCCAGTCTGCCAGAAATGCTAGGGATTACAGGCATCTGTGCCCAACTAAGGGTTAATGATTTGAGGAAGGAGTAAGGAGAAGCCAGCTTCACAGCCTGCAGCCAAGGCAGTTCTGCTGTAACATTTGACATCAAGGCCAGATGGTCCCCCCACCTTCAGGAGAGCAGGAGAGCTCTTTAAGGCCTGTGGGCAGTTGGAGAGGTCAGAGACGATGGCCCATGAATCCAGCATGCATGCTAGGCAGCCAAGGGCCCAATTCAAATGAATCTCCTCTTGAGGAGATGGCCTACTGGGGGAATGTTATAGGATTTGGGGTTTCCACAGAGATTCTTTCCAGGTTCCTGATGTCCTAAATAAACAATTGAACAAACACATGCTTTAAAAAATAGGAAATATTTACATTTGTTAAGCTAGAAGAAGAAGTGCACTCTGGAGGATGAGAGCAACCATTAAGAAAAGCTCACAGCAGTCATGAGGTTAATGGTGGTGGTGGTGATGGTGGGTTTTGTATCTCTCATTCTTCATCCTGATGTCAGTTCTAGTTCATCCTATAAAAAACCTACTTGACTTTGCACCAGACATCTGATTGGTCCCAGGTGCAGGATTTGGAAACTGGTCTGGGTCTCTGTGGTTGACAGGTCATACCCACTTATCCACTGTCTACCCTACCCTAATCTCCCACCTCAAGCGACATGGTGACATGGGTGAGCTGAAGCAATAAGACCTCCTCACCCACAGTGGGCTTGTGTGGGTTGTGCTCTTTCTGTGCTGGCTCCTTTGAAGGTGCAAGGGGATGAGTCTTCAATCATCTAAAATGAATCAGAAAATTATATGCCATAAATAAGCCCTCAATATAGCAATTTTTCCCTCAGGGGAAAAATTTAAAAGCAGTTTGGGGGGGATAGAGAAATAGAAGAAGAGAAAGAGATTAAAAGCAAAGCTGGAGGCTGAAGAAAGATCACACAAACTTTGGGAAACTGGTGAAGACAATAGAGAAAGAAGGAAGAAATAAAAACAAGAACAAAATGGAACAACAACAACAAAAAAAACCCCTAGAAACTGTGTTCACACTCATATAAAAACAAGAACAGTTGGGCATGGTGATACATGACTATTATCCAAGCACTTGGGAGGCTGAAGCAGAAGGACCCTTCAGAGTTCAAGGCCAGCCTGTTTACAAAGTGAGTTCAAATCCTTCCTGAACTGCATAGCAAAACCCTGCCAAAAACAGGGAAAAAAAACCCAGCAGCAGCAGCAGCAGCAGGAAAAGGAGGAGAAGGAAAAGGAGGAGGAGGAGTAGAAAGAAGAAGAAGAAGAAGAAGAAGAAGAAGAAGAAGAAGAAGAAGAAGAAGAAGAAGAAGAAGAAAAAGAAGAAGAAGAAGAAGAAGAAGAAGAAGAAGAAGAAGAAGAAGAAGAAGAAGAAGAAGAAGAAGAAGAAGAAGAAGAAAAGAAGAAGAAGAAAGAGGGAAGAAGGAAGAAGAAGCAGAAGAAGAGGAGGAGGAGGAAGAAGAAGAAAATGTCCACTGTAATGTATGTCTCTGCTATAGACAATGTGGATAGACAGAGTCCAGATCCAAGCTGATTAATCCCAGCAAACCAGCTATAGCTTTATGGCAGGGTAGTTGATAATCCCAGCAAGCCCATACCATTAGCCCCACTGAAGGTCAGGCTGGCTTCTGGCTGTGAAGCTGGAACCAGATTTGCTCAACCTGGAACAGTCCATGCATCTCCTGCCCACTTAAACTCAGCTCCCTGACCTCCTGCTGGCTTGCTTAGCTGCCTGACTCTGTCCCTGGGAACCGCTAGATAGAGGTCACAGTTATGAGTTCTGAACTCAGCTACAGGGATTACTGAGCCCACCAATGCTGAGGCACCTGAAATCTCGCCTCAGGAGAGGACAAGAGATGTACAAAGCAATTGTGCATCCCTTCCCTATCAGCCCTTCCCTTCTCTCCTTTCCTCTTTTAAATAATAACAGGGTAACAGCCTGAGGATTTGTCTGTCCTCTGTCCCTTTGTATGTATAATCCCCAACAGTTTTATCTTCTCATCCAGCCTTTCTTTCTTTTTCTTTCCTTCCTTTCTTTCTCTTATCTTTCTCTTTTTGAGTCAAGGTTTCAATATGTATTTCAGGCTGGCCTTGAACTCATAGCAATCCTCTTGCTTCAGCCTCCAGGGTGCTGAGATTATAGGCACGCACCACTACGGCCAGCAATATACCATAATTTGAAAGAATAATAGATCCTGAGTTAGGACCCAGAGTGTCTTGGTCCTGGTTCCACAATGGTTTCTAAATATGACTGGAGTGGGGGGCGGAGAAGAAGGAAGAAGGAGGAGAAGGAGGAGGAGGAGAAGGAGAAGGAGAAGGAGGAGGAGGAGAAGGAGGAGGAGGAGAAGGAGCCCTCAAAGGACACACGCACGCACGCATACACATGCATACATAGTCCGCACTGCCTTTGAAAGGATTTATCTCTCCTCCACCACTGCCAGCTGAAAACATTTTATAGCAAGGTAAGGCATCTCTCCTTTCTCCTGCTGTCTGCTAGATTGTTTTATGGTGGCTCTATCAGCCCCTCCCATTCACATACCACCCCAGCCAACATGGAGTAGCTCTCAACCCTTCAATGCCCAGGCAGCCAGGCAAGGGCTCCCTTGGCTAGAAGACAGGACTTGATCCAAGAGATAGGAGGCCTGCAGAATCTGCTGAGGGAAAGTGGGAGTTAGCCTGTGCCCTGAGCAGGCAGGAAGCCATACTGATGCTCTCAACCTGGACCGCTCTCACCCAACTTCTGTGTGAGGACAGGGGAGGGGACTGTGCTGTGGTCCACAAAGCCTACTCCCTTCCTGCTTTGTTGCTTCTTTGGCAAGGAGCAATTTATAGAATTAGTGGTGAGTCACCACCACTTGAATCAGCTCCTGGCAGGTAGAAGTGGGCCCAGTCTGGGACATGAGATTCTGATGGTGGCCCTGGATGACCTGAACACCGCACTCCGGCCCCTGCAGCCTGAGGCTCCCTGGGTCCCAGAAGGGAACAGGAGTGCTGTGCTCTGTAGGGTCATGGACTTCTCCCTCCCAGTCTCACTTTTTGCCTAATCTCTGCTGGTTGCCCCAGCAGGAGGATGTTTGGGGAGGGAGGCGAGCCCAGGCGGTCAGGTTAGAGGTGATGACATTGAGCCCTGGGTAGAAACCAGGGGTCAGCTAAACCCCAGGCGGTCAGGCAAGGCACAACCTAAACTCATACATGCCTCCCCTGATTTTAGTCCAAACTGCACTCTTGCAGTCCATTGTCACCATGCATGGGGAAAAAATAATTTTTTCATACTGGAGAATAAATAATTTATTGAAAGGGAAGGAATAAATATATAGGCAAGGTTAAAAACAACTGTAAAAATAATGAACATACACTGTATACACTGTAGGCACCCGTGGCCTGGGGGCGGAGCGTGGTATGGGCGTGGCCTTCCCAGATCCCGCGCGGACCTCGGGCGCCCCCAAGAGGTAGATGGCGTATTTACAACAGAGGAAGCAGCCTGTGGACTGGCAGTTCCGAGGCTCTAGGAGCGCCTGGCCACCTGGAAGCCTGGGCTGCGCGACCTGTGCCCACGGAGCTGCACCCCTTGCACGACCCTCCGTACCCAGGAGCGGTGGACCAGGAGGCTGGTGTAGACACCTGGCCGGTTGCGTTCTGCACAGCCCTCGCCCCAGCTGATGATTCCTCCCAGCAGCCAGGCATCATTGACCTGGCACATCAGGGGACCCCCAGAGTCGCCCTGCGGAGGAAAGAGAAAGTTAGAGACCTGGATGCGGCAGGCAGTGGGCAAAGACCCTCTCCCCCGAGGGGGGGAAGCACTCTGAGCAGCCCTCTCCCACTGGCCTGTGGCACTGAGTGTCTTTATTTCTGTTTCACTGGGGAGAAAATTGAGGCTCACAGAGAAGAAATAACTTCCACCAGCTGGCAGCATGGGCCTCACCCTGGCCACAAGGGCTGATCACTGCCCCATCGGGCCATGGCCATCATGTAGCTGGCTCTGGGGACCCCTTCCAAATGCTAACTTCCCAGTGAGTGGCATGGCTGGGGAGCTGGGGACACAATGGATGTCTATACAAGCCCATGTATATCTGGACAACCTGAGGCAGGCTGTCCTGTGGACAGGGTGGGAAAGGGGTGAATGCTTACCACACAGGCATCCCGCTGACCCTCCAGGTAGCCAGCACACAACATATCTTCTGTGATGGCTTCCTGTCCTGCTTCGTGCCAGTACATGCGCCTGCAGACTTCTGAATCAATGATGGGCACCTTCAGCTTCTGCAGAGTTTGTGGGTAGGGAAGGGGCACTGGGAACAGGAGAAGAGAGTCAGACTGGGTCCTCCTGGCTGCTCCCCTCAAAGGTCCAGTGCTCTCCGTGCCCTTCTGCAGTATTTCTCAAAGACCAGTGGATCAGCTCTCCTAAGATGCTTTCAGAAAGCCCAAGTTCCAGGTTTCTTCATCTGGACTTACTGATTCCAATATGAATGGCAGCCCAGATTCTATTTGTTTTTGTTTTTCTGGGGGGTGGGGATGTAGTTGTTTGCTTTATTTTTGGTTTTTGTGTTCTTTTTGGGGGGAATTGAGTTCAGGAACTTGTGCTTGCCAGGAAGGCACTTATGCCACTGAAATATATCCTAGGCCCTTTATTTTGTTTTTTACTAGGGACAGAATCTAGAGCCTTCCTACTGAGCTATGTCCCCAGCCTTTTTATATTTTGAGACAGGATCTTGCTAAATTGCTCAGACTGGCCTCAAACTTATGATCTCCCTGGCTTAGCTTCCCAGAGTTCTGGGATTAAAGATGTGTGTGCTACTATACCTGGCTCAGATTCTGCATCTTTATTAAGGTGATGTCCACAAGATAGCCAAACAGCCTGTGTTTCCTGCCTTGGAGTCTACTTTGACTAGCATAAGGACTATACAGTGTTTGGTAAATGTTCCCTTGGTGCTGAGTATCTTCCGGCCACATAGGAAACCACACACACACACACACACACGGGCGTGCACACACACACACACACGCACACACACTCCTAGGATTAGTCCACAGCTCCTGTGGGGAGGCTGCAACCTCAAACCCCAGCATCCCCTCACACCTCACTTGGTGTCATTTCAGCTGTTGCTTCTGGACTCTGTCGAGGTTCCCTTCTCCCCCTACCCTTTGCCCTCACTGAGTTTCTGTTTCCCTCAAACTGTCCCCAGGTCTTTACTGTGCCCCCTTTTATAGCACCTTTCTGCTGTTTCCTTTTCTTGACCCAGACTCTATCTATCCATCTATCTTTTTCTTGCTTCTCCTCTGCCTCTTGCTTTACTTCACCTGTTTTGTGTTCATAGATGATGATTTCCAAACTATCAGTCTTGGTTTGAAAAGTACACTTGACAATTCAAGAAACTTGCTTCTTCCTGAGAACTTTGCCTGCAAATGTGGCATGCTACCACAGGGAGGTGCCCACTCCCACTGTAGAATCTTGATTTCACTTCCAGCTGTCCTCAGATTGGCCCAACATCGGCCTCCTTCCACCCACCTTGGGTCAGTGATTAGCTTTGTCTATTTGGCTGGCTGAAACACAGCTGAAAATATTTTTAAACTAGGAAAAAACCTAAATACGGCCCCCTGGGTTTCTGTGGCTTCCCATCTCCAGACTGCAGCCATCTTTTCTCGTCTCTGCCATGCTGGGCCTCTGGCAGCTATCTGCTACTGCTAGTGGTATCTATGTCTCTAATGTCTCCCATCCTCTGTCTCTAACCATACTGACCCCCCCACCTGAAGTGGGAGGAGCTCACCTCCATCACTGATGCTCCCCCAGCCTACAATCCAGCAGCTGGTGTTGGGAAGGAGCTGGACAGAGAAGTCAGGCAGGCAGATAGGCAGGACTCGCTCAGAGAACTGAATGGTGTGTTCAAGCTTCACCAGTGCGATATCAGCACGGGATGCTTCCTTCCAGGAGTACTGGGGGTGGGGCAGCACCGAAGCAATGCCCACCTGCTGGGACTGGGGACCCGGGGTCTCCAGTCGCCAGGCCCCCAGCAACACAGAGAACAGATCCAGCTGGTTTAGGTCACTGAAAGGAAGGGAAGGCAGAAGTTATCGGACACCAGCAAAGACATGAGACCCTGGACAGCAGAACAGGCTTCTAGGCAGTGCAGGAGAGTGGGGAGGAGGTGTCTCTACGAAGGACACCAGGCTGAGACAGAGACCTGGGGCTGGGCTGTGTGGGGGTCTGAGGCCAGAAACCTGGGTTCCAGTGATCCAAGACAGCTCAGTCACACCTACCCCTTGAAGCAATGGGCAGCAGTGACCACCCAGCGATTGGTGAGCAGGGAACCTGCGCAGTGATGGGTGCCATTTTTCCGGATGCTCACGACCCAAGGCCACTCGGCATCCATGCTGTCCGCTCCACCCACGATCCGGTTCAGCTGCTGGGGCTTCCCACAGTCAGGGGCCACTGGAGGAGGAGGGGTCAGATTTTCTGTCACTGCAGGCACAGATGCCTCCCACTTGCCTACGGCTTGCCCCAGATCCTCAGACTTGTGCCTGTTCTGCTGCCTCCTCAGCCTGTTGTGCCCTCTGCGTTCTCCTTGCCCATGATAGCGCTTTCTCCTGCTGGGCCTTCAGGGGCCTTACCCAGCCCTCCCTTACCCCTGGCCCTCCTGGCCCTCTCTGCCCACTGTCTTTTTTGCCCTCCTACTCCTTTCCTGACTCCCTTCCTCTCTGCTGTTTCCTCTCATCCCAAGCCTGTCCTTACACAAATACACAGACTTGGCCTACCTTTAGGTGCCCACCCTCAACCACTCAGTGGTGGCTTCCACTCACCAGGGATCTTAGCACCACTGAGGGAGGCTGAGGAAAACAGAGAGAGAGGGAGACGGTCATGTTGGCAGTGCAGGAGCCCCCATCCTCTGGAAGGCTTCGGGCCCCAGAACCCCAACCCACACTGCACAGAAGTGGCCTTTCCCTCCCTCCACCAATCCAGGGGCCAGGGACAGGAAAAAGTGGGGAGAAGAAAGAGACGCAAGGCCCACAGCTTCCTCTCCCAGCTCCATGACACCTGGAAAGGGCTACCCCAGAGCATGACCCAAGGTACCACCCAGAGGAGCAGGAGAAGATAGGGGAGAAAAAAAGGAGGACTCAAAGCTGGTAGCAATAACTGAAAAAGCACATTGAGCATTCACCTGTGCATGTCACTAGTCCTCATGGCTGTGCAAAATAACATGTCAGGAAGAGAGAGCCAAAAGAAAAGGCGATAAGAATGGAAAGGGACAGACACTGTCTCCCGGCAAGGCCCAGAGGGAAGGTGTAGAGCTGCAGGGAGAGAGGAGGTGACCTTGGACAAGGAAGAGGGCAGAGGAGGGGAGGGAGGAGAAGTGGGTCCCCAAGACTCACCTGTGGAAACCAGAAGCAGCAGGGGGGTGAGGCTCCAGAGGCAGCCCCCACCCAGGGCTCCGAGAGTTCTGGAAAACAACATGCTGGTGGGGATGGAGGCTCAGCTAAACAGTGATCTTGAGGGAATGGAGGCTGTGCTTTTGGGGACTGCTGGGAGAAGTCAAGGGAGGCTGCGTAGTGTGTACAGTCTTGCAGGTCACTCCAGGTTTTATCCTGGAGGCGGAACGCTGTTGAACCGGTCTTTCAGGTAGCTCAGTTTGGGCCACCCAGGTTGTGGGTCACAGAGGAGGTGGGGCAGTGGGAAGGAAGTAGCCGTTACTGGGGCTGGGGGCTCTGTCCAGATGTAGCTTCTGCAAGGTGGACAGCAGGTGTGTGGAGATGAGCCCAGAGGTCTGGGCTGTGGCCTTGACTGTGTAGGGGGCAGAGAAAAGTCCTCAGCACATAGAAGGGGGTCCAGACTGGGGAGGAGCTGGGCATGGCCGAGGTTTGGTACCATGTGTTGGGAGCTGGCAGGAGGCAGCATCTCAGTAACGGCTCCCACCTGCAGGGACCACATTGCTGTGACTCAGACTGGGATGGACTAGGCTCTGGAGTCCCGTTAACCCACTTCCCAGAAGGCTGTGACTCATGTTGAGTGGCCAAGCACAGTGGCCATCCCTGGAGCACCTTCCTGTTATCACCAGGATGTCCAGAGGACCCGACTCCTCACCCGGACTCCTGGGAGGAGCCAATGGCCTCCTGGGCAGGGCCAACCCAGTGTTCATAACCTGTGGCACTCTGAGAACTACCTGGGAAAGGCTGGAGCTGGGACCCCATGTCCTAAGACCCCATGTTCCCAGACCCCTTTGCCTGGGGCCCCGGCTGCTCTGTAGGGCTGGCTAAGGGAGGGTGCCAGTCTCGTTGACTTTCATCTTGCACTCATGATGCCCTCATCCCAAACTGGAGTGGTGTCACCTCCTTCCATTACTGCCAAGTGAAATGTCACACTGCCACCAAGGAGAGTGTGGTGCGCCCCCTGCAGGTTCCCTAAGCATTCCTATACTGCAGATAGAAAACTGAGGCAGCTGGGGAAGGTTGAGGTGAGAGGTGGAGGCTGAGTTTGACCCTGGTCTTGGAGTTGTGCTGCTGGGCCTGGACTCAAAGGACCTCAGTCCCACAAGCAGGTCATTTTTGTTGTCATGGACATGCGGGCTGGAGGAGAAAAGAGACAAGACACCAGGAAGAAGAGGCCATGGACACCCGGCCTGAAAACAAGCTGGAAGGTACAAGAACATCACCTGGGATGATGGGGCAGAGGCTGGGAGAGAGAAGGGACTGCTAAGCCCAGCCCTACATCCCGCAAAGCCAGCGTGCCTCTGGAGCTCCACGCAGGCCACTCTTTTTGTCCCAAGGGATTGGACAGGGTAAGAATTCAAACCAGCAGCCTTCCCCATACGGTGAGGAAGCAAACGCTCAATGCTTTCTTTTCTTTCTTTCTTTCTTTCTTTCTTTCTTTCTTTCTTTCTTTCTTTCTTTCTTTCTTTCTTTTTTTTTTTGTACCAGAGATCGAACTCACGACCTCGTGCTTGCCAGGCAGGCACTTATGCCACTGAACTAAATCCCTGGCCCTTGCTGGCTCCTTCTTGTGCAGGAGGTGGCTCCAGTTCACAGGAAGGCTGACAGTTCCACCACCCAGCGATAACCTCTCTGTCCCAGGAGCCCAGGATGTGCCATATCCTGTGTTCCAGGATTCTGGGTGTCACTGCAGGAAAGCACCACACTAAGAGGTCAAGGTGAAGCCCTAATGGCATAGGAGCAGAAATACCACTTGCTCCCTGTCAGGGCTAACTCTGCACTCACGCTGGCCACACCTCCACACTCTTCCAACCCTTTGAAATGAAGGTGGTTGGCCTTCCTAGCTCCCTCCATAAACACTTTCTGGGCACCTGCTGCGTGCAGGCCTTGTGCTGGCTACTAGGACACACAGTGATGAGCAGAACACGGACTCTGTTGAGGGAGCTTATGTCTTCCCCAGGAGAAAGGCAGGTGACTGCGGTGACGGTAAAATGTCCTAGAGGTGGCATAGTAATGGGGTGGGGTGGTGGCATAGATGCTGGAGGGCCACTCTGTGCCCTGTGCTGTATACTATGTGACTCTTTGAGCCACAGATGGTGTGAAGAGGGGCATCTCCCATGGATCCTCTGGACCGAGTTTGGTGCCTACTGCACATTGGGTCTCAAGCAATTTTTGTTTTTTGTACTGGGAATCGAACTCACAACCTTGTGCTTGCCAGGCAGGCACTTAAGCCACTGAGCTAAATTCCTGGCTCAAGCAATGTTTGTTAAATGACTAAATAAGTGTAGAAGACAGGAGAGGGGTGTCCTCTTCTTTTCCCCCAGTTTCTTCTCATTCCTAATACTTGGCCCATCCCCTGGAGACCCAGGGGGCAGACATGTGCCCCAAAATGTGGTAATCTTTGAGAGGGGTGGCTAGGAAGAAGAGCCAAGAAAAGTCCTGAAGCAGCTAGAGGAAGTCCTAGGAAGCTGGTGGAGACTTCCTGGCACAGGTCCTGGAGAAGAGCCCCAGAGACTGGTTCTTCAATTCCTAGGGTGTGGAAGGCACAGTCCCCAAAGGCTCAGGGTGGAGACCCTGGCGTGACTCAACATTCATTCAACAAGATGTTTACCGAGCACCTACCATATGGCCAGCTCACACCAGCACCCTGGCTGGGCATCGATTCACTGTGCACGAGGTAGATGAGCTGCCACCCCTGCTGCCCACACTATGTCCCCACCAGCCTGGCCAAGGGCCACTGATCAGTTCACACTGAAGTGCAGATGACTGATGGGGCCACAGGGGCATTTGCATGCTGACAGCAGCCAAAGCTGGCACTACCTAAGCCAGAGAAGTGACTCACCACAGTGCTGGCTAAAATGTAGGCCCAGGAGTCAATGAACATATTTTGAACAGGGGTATCCATTCATTAACCAGCCAAAGGACTCTGGGCACCACCTACTGCAGGAGATTGCATTTAGCCCTGGAGTACTCAAAGAAAATGAGGAAACTCCTTGTCCTCATTAAATCAATCAAGAAGCATTACTGAGCACCTACTGTGTGCTGGGTACTATCCTGAGCTGAAGAGACGTTGTGGTAAACAAACCAAGGACATTGGATGAGACAGAATTTTAAAAACAAGTACACCAATTGGTCTAATAGACCATGAAATCCAGGAGTGACCTGGCAGAGGTTAGACTCGAGGGGAACTAGAGTCCAGAGTGAGGATGGGTTACCATCTTGGGCTGCTAAGGTGCCCACATGGGCAGTGACATCTACAGATGCCCACACTCCTCCTTTGTGGATCCAGCCTCAAAGAGCAGGATGAGAACACAAAGCAGGCGTGCAGGCAGCCCATGAATCTACTTGGAGAAAACATTCCAGAGCAAAGGACTGGCCAGCCCAGGAAAGGACCCCTGGAGGACCTGACCATGAAGCTCAGAGTTAAGGTACAGGACCAGGATGTTCAGTTGCCTTGTTTTGTTTTTGCTTTTGCTTTTTAATTTTTTGGTGCTGAAAACTGAACCCAGGGCCTCCCACTTGCTAGACAATTGTTCTACCACTGAGCTAAATTCCCAGCCCACAGGATCCTCAGAGGTAGTCGGTAGCCAGCAAGGTATCCCTGGGGCTGGAGAAGGAGCCTCTGTCTTTCCTCAGGGGCAGGGGCAGGGGCGATACTGGTGGTTCTAAGTGCCAGAGTCCAACCTGGATTGGAGACACAGAAAGGAACGAGAGAATCATGTGTGGAGGCTGGGGTCTGTCTAGGGAGACACCAAAGTAAGGACTTCTTGGGGACCACAGATATGGACCCAGGTGGCTTCCCAGTGCCAAATGAGCAAGCTGCTCCAGTTTTCCCAGGACAGATGAGTTTCTCAGGACAAGGGTTCTCAATTCTGAAATCAGGATTCTCAAGAGAACCAAGAGAGTTGGTCACCTTCAGTGGTACCTCTGTCTGAAACCCCAACCAGCAGGACCTGCTTCATGCATAGTGACCCAGGAGAGGCAAGCAGGGTGTTTCAGGTCCAACAGTCCTACAGCTGGAGATTTGGGCAGGGGGAAGTGGAAGTGACTTGGAATTCATTTGAAGGGACACTAGTGAGAGGGCCACGTGGGGACACAGAAACCCAACAGAGAGCTGGCAGTGTTGAACTGGCCCTCTGTCATGCAATTAGAAGCTCATAAAATTCCACACTGGCCAGGAAGTTACAGCTGTGTCTTCTTCAAGGAGCGGTTGCCTGCAGCAGGCCGCTAGCAGAAAGCAGAGCACCAGGAAGCAGAAGCCAAGGTATGAACTGGCTTTGAACTCTGGGCAAGTTACTTGGCTGCCAGGAGTCTCTGTTTCCTGGTTAGGTCTAGGGCTCTGCTCTAAGCCCAGGGGAAACAAGGTGTAGGGTCCAGGCCTCCCGTGGGCCTTTTGTTCTTTTCATTTTTTTATTTTTTATTTTTATTTTTTGGCAGTTCTGGGGATAGAACTGAGGGCCTTGAGCATGTGAGGCAAGTGCTCTACTGCTGAGCTACACCCCAGCTCAGATTTTGGAGTTTTTAGTTAGACAAGTTCTCATTTTATAAGTGTGAATTTTGAATGATGCTGCTATGAACATGGGTGAGCAAGAATGGACATTAATGTCTGCAGCAGCATTTTTGCAAAGACCAAAGCGGAAGCAACTTGTGCCTGGGAAGAAGGTACACAACGTAGCCCCATATGATGGAGTAGTACTCAGACATAAAAAGAGATGAAGCACTGATGTGTGCTATAACATGAAATAAGCCAGACACAAAAGGACAAGTACCACATGACTCACTATTATGAGGTACCTAGAGCAGCCAAGCTCACAGATAGGAGAGTGGAAGGGTGGGCGCAGGCACAGGGGAGAGGAGCAGGGCATTTGTGCTTTCTGCGTGCAGAGCTTTCTTTGGGGTAAGTCCTGAAGAGGGCAGGTGGTAATGGCTGCACAGCAGCACGAGTGTGATCAATACCACTGAAATGCACACCTTAAAAAAAATCAAGGGCTGCAGGTTTAGCTCAGTGATGTAAGCACCTGCCTGGCAAGCGTGAGGTTGTGAGTTCAATTCCTGGTACAAAAAAAAAAAGATCAAAATGGTAACTCTTATGTTACATATATTTCATTACAACTGAAAGAATCTGGCTTCCCAATTTTTCATTGTAAATAGGCATCTTAGGCCCTGTGGGCAAGGCTATCACTACTTGCAACAGAGTTCTCGTACCCACCCCATTCTGTGACGCTGGCCATTGCCCTGGGCCCAGATAACCAAACACATGAGTTGTTTGGCTATTTTGTTTTTGTTTTAGTACTAGAGATTGAATCCAGGGCCTTGGCACTGAGCTATATTCCCAACGCTTGCTTATTTTATTTTATTTTATTTTATTTTATTTTATTTTATTTTATTTATTTTTGGTACCAGGGATTGAACTCACTCTTACCAAGCAAGTGCTAGAATCGCTGAGCTAAATCCTTGGCCCTTATTTATTTATTTATTTATTTATTTATTTATTGTCTTTTTGAGATAGGGTTTGCAGAGTCTGTTTTTGTTGTTGTTTGTTTGTTTTTTTGTCTTTGTGGGACTGAGTTTCACTGTGCAGTTAGGCTGACCTTGAGTTCACTTTGTAGTCCAGGTTAGCCTCAAACTCTAGCAGTTCTCCTGTCTCAGCCTCCCAAGTGATGGAATTACAGGCATATGCCACTTTGCCTGGCCAAAACAGTCTTCCTAAATTGACCAGACTGGGCTCAAGTTTAGAATCCTCCTGCCTCAGCCTCCCAGAGTACTGGAATTATAGATGTGCACCACCACATCAGGTTGTACCTGAATTTTTGACCTTGCTCTTAAAGGATGCTCCGCCCCTTCCTTGGGTGATTCAACTAGGTGTTTTTGTTTGTTTTTCTGGGGTTTTTTTTGTTTTGTTTTGTTTTTGTACCAGGGATCAAACTCAGGACCTCATGCTTGATAGGCAGGCACTTGTGCTGCTGAACTAAACCCCTGGCCTCTCCTTGCACCCAAATTAAGAGCCTTCTTGCAATCTGGGTCTATTTCTCCTCTGTGAAAGGCTCCATCAGCAGCACCATGCCTGTCATGACCACATGTGAAAGGGCCAGTGGTCTCACAAGCGGAGCACTCATCTGTGGGCAGGTGTTCTAGGCACAGATGGCTTTGAAGAGACTGGCCTGGCTGGCCTGGGGATACTGAGTCACTGCTGAAATAACATTCATTTCAACAACTTCCCATGGCAATGTCTCTCCTCCCATCTAGTCATTGTCCTGGGAATCTCCACATCACTTGGCTTCCCTGCCTCCTGGAAACATGGTCCTGTTGCACTCCAGCCCAGCCAGAACCCTCTGTGGCTCCCCTACCCCCTAATCTTGATTCTCCTTGGCCCATAGCCAAGCCCTTAAAGGGATCAAATTCAGTCACACCTGACTGCTGAAGAGGGCTGTACACCGCACTCCACTGAGTCCTTTCTTCCAGCTCACGGGACCAGACCCTGAACCAAGGTGTTCAGGGACCGCCCACTCCACAGTTCCTCTTATTGACAGCAGTCCTTTCCTCGGGCCAGTCTGCCTTCCCAGTTGCCATCTGAAATTCTGGGGATTGAAGTTTTCTTCATTTTATAACCACAGAGCCTTTCTCCTTGGCCTTCCCTTCAAATGGAGGTTGAGTATCTCTTTCTGTGGCCGCCTTCCTTTCTCCCCTCTTAGGGAACCTTCCTGTCCAACCCTTCTTCAACCCCCACACCTAGTCACCCACACTTTCTAAGCACAAAACCCAAGCTGTCTGGCTTTGGATGCTGGACTTGTAAAATCCAAGGGATAATTCCCTGTGTCTGTGGGTCCTCATGCTGGCTGGTGCCCTCCTGGGACACAGAGCATGGTGAGTTCTTGTAGTCCACCAAGGCCTGTCTCACTTACCTCTCTCTTGTCTTTTTCACGTACCTCTTTTATGGATGCTTCCCTGAGTTTTCCTTCCTTTCCTAGAGTGTTCTAAGTTTTGTTTACAGTCTTTTTCTCCTTAGAAAAGCTGGATGTACACTACATTTCTGTAAAGTTACTCTTATTTGCCACACTGATTCCTGTGGTTCTCATATAAAAATACTCTACCAGGCTGGGTTGGGAATCTGAGGAAGGTGGTCAGTCATCCCACAAAAATATCACTGGGTACCTGAATCCCTCTCCTCACTCCCATTTCCACCCTATGCACTTCCTCAGGTTGATAGAACAAATTTACATATGGCCACCACACAAGAATTTCCTCATCCCAGATGGCTTGGCTCATGCAAGTCATCACAGGGAATTCCAGATCCCCTGTGCTTTGTTTATCTTTAAAATGACATGGTTATTAATGGGATGTGTTAATGCTGACACTGAGAGCTACAAGAACTGGTAGTAAAATTTTCAAAGATTTTGAAAATTGCAAGTAGTTGGCATTCCATTAGCATCTTGAGATCAGTCACACTGATGGGATGGAAATCAGCAAATGCTACCAACAGGTCACCAGTAAGTATACACCAACTCAGCCCCGAGTCTCACCCATCACAGAATTAGCAGGTGCTGGTATCAGATTAGCAGTCAAGCATTTGCTTTCTCAGAGCTGGCTCAGCAACCAGAAGCAAACTGGGTGAGGGAGGGTCTGTCTAAACTGAGAAGGACAGGAACAGAGCTAGAGTGGCCTCAAGAAGGCCAGTGAAATGAAGGAACTGACATTTGGGATGCACTGCCCCTCAGGGTGCCCTTGACCAGCTCCCCACACTCATGATGACATGGTGATTCACAGCACAGGAGGCAGGACCTTGAGATCAAAGGTCATGGCCCAGGGCTGTCTCCTCCGCCAGTGTTGGAGGAGATGGTGGGCCACACATTTGGCCACACTGGGGTGCTAGGCCAGAGTGAAGGGCCCCATTTCCATTTTAGAGGTGAGCTGGGCCTGCAGATCCCTGCCTTTGTGGGCACCTCTGAGCCGTGACCTAACCCCAGGGTGACTTGGGCCTCCACGTCATGCCTTTTGGAGAGGAAGGAGAGGAAGTGTGGAGAAATCAGCCTTGGCCACCCGCACTGGGTGGGGAGCCACTTCCCACCACGTTCCTTCTCCCCCTCTTCCCTGCAGGGAAATGAGTGACTCTGCTAATTGCTTCTAATGAGCTGGAGGCAAGTCAGAGTACAAGTTTCTCTCAAAGGAGGTGGACAGTTCCTGGGTGGAGAGGGACAGATGTGCATGGAGAGTCAGCTGCCAGGTGTCACTAGGTCACTGTTTTGTGCAGCCCCCACTTCTACCCCAGAGCTGCTCCTTCAAGTCATGATCTGTGCAGCAGGAACTTGGGCTCCCAACAGGCATCTTAAGCTAGGAGCTCAGGAATCTCTCATATCCTAACCCTGTCCTAGGTTTCATAGCTCAGGATGTGCCACCACCATGCCCCAGCCAGCCTCAAGCCCACTCATGCTTTATTCATTCTCTTCCTCCTTCCCACCCACCTCCATCCAGAACTCCTGAATCTTCGGACCAGAATAAGCCCCCAGGTCCAGGTGCATCCTTCTCTCTACATGCACAGCCTTGTAGCAGCCACTGACGAGACTCTCGCATCTCTGTTTCCCACAACCCTGAAATTCTGAAAAAAAAAAAAAACCCACAAATTAGATCTCAGTACATCACAGCTGAAAACTAACAGCTCCTGCTGCTTCTAGGAGATTCAACTATACTTGGTCTCCTCCCTTAAGTTCTGAGCCATCTGCCTTTGCACTATCTCACTCCTAGTAAAATATGCTTATTTGTTCATAAACTGGATTCCCAGACCATAGGCTCCATTAGGATGGGAACGGTCATTGCTTGTTAGGAGACATTGTGAATGATTCTGAAATGGAAAAAGAAAGCATTAGATGTTCTTTCAAAGGAACATTGAGCATCATTGTAGCAGGCCCTTTAGACTTATCTGATCTATAAGGTTCTTTGTGTAAGGAACCTTGCCAGGGGCAGAGACCAGCTGAGACCACCAGGGTTGTGTAAAGGCAACATGGCATGGAATTTATTGTGCCTGGGAGCAGGCAGAAAGAAGGTGAAAAGACCATCTGTAGGGAACAAAGAGAAGTGGGCCCCTTTTATAGGGAAGATTTTAATAAACATCTGTCGTCAAAGTTCTCTAGTCTTGCACTTAAGTGGGCAGAGCTCTCAAAGTATCTGGTATAAATTTTTGGGTGGCTCCAGATGTTCCCAGATGTCCTAGGACCAGCAAGATTCCTTGTCCTATCTTATCCTGTCTTATCCTGTGTCTGCAGATGACACCCTCTGCACTGAACTGAGCTCCCCACTGAGAATATCATCTGTGCTGGCAACCAGATTGGGGGCTGAGAGAGTCAGGTCCTATTCAGGCTTTATGCTTTGTGCCTTTGCTTTTGAATAGGGTATTTTAATAGATTTCCTCCTCTATCTTGTTTGGTGATTCCAGACATGACATTCTATGACTTTTTTGTTTGTTTTTGGTACTGTAGATTGAACTCACAACCTCAAGCTCACCAGGCAGGTACTGTGCCACTGAGCTATATCCCTGGTCCTATGACCTGTTTTATATCTATTAACAAATGACTTCAGTATTTCATACTGCCTTTATGAATGTTATTACTTCAGATGACCAGTCTTAACATTACTGGTTTCCTTATTCATCAATGAATTAAAACCTTTGACATGCTCATTTGAAGGTCATGTTTTTACCTTTTTGAAAATTACTTTTAGAGCTAGGTGTGCACACCTGTAAGCCCAGCACTCAGAAGGCTGAAACAGGAAGACAGGTAAATTTGAGGCCAACCTGGTATTACAGAGTAAGACCTTCACTCTCAAAAGAACATTATTTTTATTGTTTTTCATTTTTTTGAGACAAGGGCTTTCTATGTTCACTATATAATTCAAGCTGGCATTGAACTTCATGTGTAACCCAGACTGGCCTCAGACTCACAGAACTTCTGCTTCAGCCTCCCAAGGGCTAAGATTACAGGGAAATATTACCACACCCAGTTGAAAATTATTTAATATCTTATTTTTATATCCTCAGTGCCTGGCATGTAATGGTTTCCCTATTTTATTGAATGAATTAATTAAATGAAACATTCTAGAAGGATATGATAGTGCATGCCTGTAATCCTAGCATTCAGAGAATGAGGCAGGAAGATCACCATGAGTTCAAGATCAGCCTTGGCTACATAAACAAGTTTAAGGCTAACCTTCTTACATAGCAAGATTCTGTTTCAAAAAAAGAAACATTTTTAAATGTTTTAATTAATGACACAAAGCTACTGATTATATATATTTTATCTTTATATTATTAGAATCACCCTATTTATTTTAATCTGATTTTGAAATGTAATATAGTTTGGCATCTTCCTATATCAATAAATTCTTCACTAATAACATGATTATTCATATTTCTATAATATTTCATTGTCATTGTATAACATATTGTAATTTACTCAAAACTGTGTCCTCTGAAGCTGGGCATTCATTCCTTTTACTGTTGCATAGAATGTGTCAAAGAATCAGCATTATTCAAAATCTTTGAAATACATTTGTGGTTATATAACAGAATCTAAAGCAAACCAGAAAATCATATGTAGTACATAAGTCCTTAATATGTTGATTTTACCCTCTGGGGTTAAAATTTAAAAGGGGTTAGGAAAAAAATAGAGAAGTAGAAGAAGAAGAATTAGAAGCAAGGCTGGAAGACAGAGGCTCATGTTAACTTTGGGAAACTGGTACAGATGACAGGAGGGAAAGAGAAGGACGAAATTAAAGAACAGAACAGAACAACCACAAAGAGGCTAGAAACTACATTTACATTCATATAAAAACAAGATCAAACAATGAAGGAGAAAAAAAAACATAGAGCCTGGGATTTAGCTCAGTGGTATAAGAGGGAAAAAAAGTTATCCACCAAAAAAAAAAAGAGAGAAAATCTGATACCATGTCTACTTCCTCAAGCTATATTCCTAGAAAAGAAATCACTAGGTCAAAAATTATGGGCCTATTTGCAACTTCTGATAATATACATTATCAAACTTGGCTCAGAAAAGAATGTATGATTTTTTTCTCTTCATTTACCATACAAAAATAAAATATAAATTTTCCTTTCATATACTGGTGAGGTTTGACAATTGTCTATCTTGCCAGTGAGGGAAGAAGTACTTTTTCAGTTGCTAATGAATTGTGCTCAAGCTGTTATGGGGGGAGCCATAGTTTGAGGACATGAAGTGCCTCCGCTGAGGCAGCTGCCAGCAAGCCTCTCTGGTAAGTGGCTTGGTTGTGAGTTCTATCCCCAGTACCTCAAAAAAAAAGAAAAAAGAAAGCAGACAGCCGCCAGCAAGCCGCCCTGGTAAGTGGCCGTGGCCCCACAAGCCGTGGCCGCCCCAGGGTGAGAACCATATCAGCGTTTCCTGAGATCCACCGCGTGCCCTGTTGGACCTTGGGGCGCTGGGAAAACAGGCAGAGCCAGTTCACCCCTCTGGTGGGTGGCTGTGAGCCTACCGGGGCGAAGGCTAAGAATCAACATCCACCCCCCCACTCCCCCAACCCCGCTAGCAAGTGAGAGTCAGAGATCTGAGCATGTCTTGTGAGCCTGCCTATATGCAATATAGTAAATAAGGGGGATTTTCTTCTGCCATCTCTTTGAGGGCAAATATTTTTATCTCTGTTTTGCTCTGTTCTGATCAATGGCATTGCTCTATTCAATATTCTGTTCTTGTAATTTCGGTATTTCCTTTGATATTGCTCCATCTGATTGAAGGAACAACTATTGTGAAGAAAACCAGATGTACTAATGTGCCTATTGCTGTTGTCCCGGTGGCCTGCTGTGAGGTTCTGTGCCGATTTCACTGCACTGCCTCAGTTAGCTATGTTGTGTCTTGTTCTGCTGTTTTAGTACCTTCAAAATAAAATAAATAAATAAATAAAATAAAAATAATAATAAATAAGAAAAAAATTTTATAAGTAAATAAGAACAGCAAAACAGATCAGTAAGGTACTGAGCAACCTGAAACATGATACAACTAAACAGATAATGGACTTTAAAAAGCAAAAGGAGGAAAAGCAATTTCTCTAAAGGATATAACTGCATGTATATTTAAGGGTGTAGGATTGATAATTATATTGCTAAGTTTTTGTTGGATCAGAGAACAAAGCTGTTTGCAGCCTCACTATTTGAATGTCCACTTTGTATGCTTTGATTTTGTAACATGAACAACTACATCCAGGAAGACAATATGTAATGTATCAACTAGTGATTTCTTACTGTCCATTTTTTTTGAAATTCTGTATTGTTTCTACCCTTTTTTCTGTTTTGCTTTATTTTCCCCTCTCTTTAAATAAATTTTTTTTTAAAAAGTGCCTCAGCCACAAACAGGAAGGATTTTTCCAAATTCAAAAGGCGGAGGAACAGGAAACCCTAGGAAAGTTCTATAAGGGGCACAGCAACAGGGTTCAGGAGGCCTTGGCATCAGACCCTAGGCTTCTGGTGTCAGGGCCTAGCAGCACCCAGAGATGTTCCCTGATTAGAATCAGCCTTTCATTCATGCCTGCTTTGCACAGGGCTATATTGCCAAATTGCTCCTGCTCCCATTCATGGTAGCTCTAGGCTCCCCTAAGCTTGGCAGATATTCAGCCATTGTTGTGATAGGGCCAAGATGAGTGTCAACTATGTGTAGGTGGAAAGCCGCTTCCCCAAGCCCCCAGGTGCCCCTTACTGCCCATCTGCTCCAGTCCCTCCACAAGACTTCTTCCAAAACCTAGCAATTAAACAGTTAATATATGTTGAGACAGAGGGCCTCCAGTGCCTCCAGCATGCTGTTTCATGTCTGTAAAGCACTGGCTGTTACATGTTCAGCTCAGTGCAGGAACAAGCCTGAACAAGTTTCAGCTCCCTGTGCTGGGACAGTGGTTAAAGGCATCTTCATTTCTTCCTCTTTTCCCCAATCTGAACTAACTCTCTCAAAGGCTTTGTTGTCTCAGATCATAATTGCCAGAACTGAAGCTGCCTCCAGGATCTTCTGGGCCTCTGTTCAAAGAACTGCCACCTGCAAAACATACTACCTCACTTCAACCTCTTTACTCTGGCCAAAGCACCACCTGCCTCTGTACATATGATGGATTGAGCTTAGTGAGAGGAGTTGTCCCAGTTCACATGGCTGGGAGGTAGGAGGCTAGAACTCAAATACCACAGGGCCTTTGTAAGATCTTCTTGGGCAGGGATGTAGCTCAGCAGCACAGCACCTGTCTGGCAAGCGTGAGACCCTGAGTTCGATTCCCGGTACCAAAAAAAAACTCTCTTAAGCTTGGAATCAGTCTTAGCTTTGAAGCCCTCACCATGTGGCTTCCAATGAACATGCATCTCTGTGGAGGAAATATAGTAGACCTATAGTTGTATGCCAGTGATGGCGAACCTTTTAAAGCTTTCAGTGACACAAACAGCCTAATGCGGAATGGGTGCCACAGGTTCTCCACCACTGCATGAGCTGCAGTTGACTAGTTGACAGTTATTTTTGGGAGATATTTAGTAAATACCTATTCATTTCAATTTTACAGTTCTCTTTTCCCATTTGAGAGGAAGAGCCAATCTCCAGAGCTGACTGTGTGGCACATGCCTATAATCCCAGCAGTCATGAAGCAAAGGCAGGATTACTGTGAGTTCCAGACCAGCCTCGGTTACATAGCACATTCAAGACCAGGCTAAATTATACAGTGAGACCCTGTCCCAAACACACACACACACACACACCACACACAAATTTCGAGGACTCACACCCTTTCATGAGCCTTACTTTAAGAACAAAAGGCTACAACATTCTCAAAGTTTGTCTTTCTCATTGCATTCCCATACTCTCCCTCCTGCTCTCTGCAATGTGATCCTCATTTTATACAGGAGGAAACCATAATTGGATGCCTCTGGGTGCAAGTAACAGAAAACTCCAGCACACACTGGCTGAAACAAAATGACTGTATAGTTGTGACTTTATTCCAGGAAACACCTGTCCAGGAAGAGAAATTTGAAAATAACCTTACTGCTTGAGTTCAGGAAAATCCACCTAAAACCACATGACTTTTCAATAGGTAGCATTGTTGCAGGCAGTTGAGTCAGTTAGAAATACTATAGGCAGTAAGACAGGGTAAGGTCCTCAAAGGAGCCAGTGCAGATACCTTACAACTGTGGGAGAGACAGACACCTCCTGTTGTGGACCAGGCCTCAAGACATAGGATCAAACAAATGCATCCACATCATAAAGACTGATATTCTAATTAGTTCCCTATTAATCTTATTGGCTAACTATTGTTATGTCCCACCTTATGCTCATCTGCCTTGTGAGTTCCCATTCCCTCCCACCCTTTGATTTTCATGTTTTTTTTGTGTGTGTGCCAGGGATTGAACTCACAACCTCATGCTTGCCAGTTAGGTGCTTAAGCCACTGAGCTAAATCCCCAGCCCTATCCCTCCCCCACCTTGAACCCATGGTTTTACTCCATATAAAGTCCCTGGAAAAGACAGAGTCTTGGGCAACCTGCTCGGGACCCTTTCTGTCTCTCTCTCAGACAGAAGCTTTTTTTCTCTCAATAAATATATTCTACTCTTAACCTCCATTGTTTTGTTTTGTTTTGTTTTGTTTTGTACCAGGGATTGAACTCACAACCACACACTTGCAAGGTAGGTGCTTATGCCACTGAGCTAAATCCCCAGTCCCACCTCCATTGTTCTTAAAATTCATTCTTCAGTTTTAGAGAACATGAACTTGAGGTAGTAGGTTGGGAGTCTCGTTCCCCTATGTCATTTGGAGGTCTTCCACCAAGATCACTGGACAAAGGTGAGAGTTTGCTTTTCCTTCATAGACTCTGGACTGGGACTCATTTAGGTAACAAATTTTTATGCTTAAAATTTTGCTTTGTCTTTGCTAGTTGTTTATAACTACTTGTGATAATTGCTTACTATTTGCCCATTGTCTCATATAGTTTTATTAAAATAATGTGAATCTAAGTTAAAATATGTGAAATTTATAAAGTTATGATATTTCTTTAATGGTATTTTGTTCTTGTACATGTTGAATTTAAATTAGTTTCTAAAGTTACTGGTACTCCTTGCTTTACTGAGTTTAGACAATAGCACTAGAGAAAATATTAGAACACCTCTGACAGGCTCTAATGTAAACGTCTGTAAGATGGTTCTCTTAAATGGAAATCTAGCTCAGACTTAGAAAATATATATATGCCTACATAAAAACTGGGACTTCTTCCACCATTTAAGCAGTACTAGGCTGGTGACTGGACTTCAAGACTTGGAGGACAGGTTTCACTGAGACAGACTGACTCTGATCCTCCTCTATACTCTAGAGGAAGTGTCAAGCTTGTTCTGCTTCAGTTTCCTTCCTTTGACTTTACTTCTACTCATTTCCCACTTTGTACTTTCCTTACAGAGGCATGTGAAGTCAGAAAGAACTCTAGATTATTCAAACCTTTTTCTTCTTAATTAAGCCCATAGAAAATGAACATTTGCTAACGCCAAAGACAGGGAAGTCATCTTAGATAAAGGACCCATACCCTGTCTCTTGGTCAAATGAGACATTGATTGGAATTGTGCCCGTCCAGGAGAGCACATATAAGAGCCATGTCCTGGCTCAGTGTTCTGGGCAAATCTCCTTTGGAGATTAAACCTGAGACACAGTGGGGAGAACCGGCTTTCATGTGACAGTGAAAGAAGCTCTCCCTGAAAGCAGCACATAGCAGAGGACAGGTTCCCCAATGGGGAGTCCCCATTGAAGCCAGTGGCCAATGGAGTCAATGGAAATGTTGACCAGACAGACAGCTGGATTCCTTTCTGGAGACTGATCTCTGGTTATCTGAGCCAATAGACACTGAGAACTGAGGGTTCCTGGCCAGGGCTACTCTCTGGTGGGCATCCAAAAGTTTCTTGGTGGACATTTGCTCATGACCACTGAAAATCTCCACTTTTCTATCATCCTTATTTCTAAATTTTTTAGTGGAGTTTCAGATCACTTGGACTATGTTCCCCCACCTTCGCAACAATTGTTTACATTTCACAGCAGGTAGTAGGGAATGATTGCCAGGCAGGCTTGTGCCACTGAACTAAATCCCCAGCATGCCTTACATATGTTAATTAAGAGTAAATAGGCTTTTCTTTTCTGTGTGCCTAAAAAAACTGATGTGTCTTTACCAGCAGGTAAAATGTGATTGCTAGATAATAACTTGTAAATTTAACATGCCAGCTCCAAAGATACAGAAATTTAAATAAAGTATGGCCTCATCCTGTTACTAGGAAAGTTTACGTAGGTAATTAAGTGGGAGACAAATGCCTGGAAACTCCTTTGCCCAGTACACAGGGTGAGGCTCCTCTAGGCAATTGTTCTACCTATCTCTAGAGAAGAGAAAAGCATCCTACTTCCAACTCACTTTTTAATGTATGCTCCCTTCCAATGAGCAAAGTAGTTTATTACAAAGTTATACTTCCTTCTTTAAGCATTCCTTATGGAAACAAAGTTCATGAGCTATCTGGGAAGACAGGATTGTGTGTCAGGCTGAGGGTGGATAAGCTGACCAAATCTATCTTCTATGCTCTCCAGGTGGCATCCACCTGCACTGGAGCGGTGTCAACCCAGGGACGCCTAG
>PVLA01014924.1:0-27928 GCA_004027455.1 Hydrochoerus hydrochaeris
ACACTTCCATGGCAAAGAACAACTGAAGAAGTTCATGACAACCCAACCAACCCTACAAAGACTACTGAAAGATATTCGAGAAACAGAAAGGACTACAACTCCAAGAACAACAACAGAAAGAACAATCGACCAACAAGCAGGACAAGCAATTAAACAGAGAAGTAAAAGTAGGGAACCAATAATTGAAAGATAACATGACAAAGATAAGCCAATACATATCAGTTGTAACCAAAATGTAAATTGCCTCAATTCACCAATCAAAAGAGATAGACTGGCAGAGTAGATTAAAAAAAAAAATCCAACCATATGCTGTATATAATAAACACATTTAACTCAAAAGGAAATCCATAGACTGAAAGACAAAAACAAACAAAAAACCAATATTCTATGTGACAGGAATCAAAAAAAAAAAGCAGGGGTATCAATTCTGCTTGGAGACAATGTGAACTTCAAACCAAGAATGATCAAAAATATAAAGAAGGTCACTACATGCTTGTTAAGGGAAAACTTCAAGAGGAAGGGCTAACAATCATAAATATATGTGCATCAAATATGCGAGCACCCAACTATATAACACACATCTTAATAGACATGAAAAATCAAATAAGCAATAATAGTTACAACAATCATAAATATATATGCACCAAACATGGGAGCACCCAGTTATATAAGACAAATATTAATAGACATAAAAAATCAAATAAGCAATAATACAGTTATAATGGGGGACAATTACCGTCCATTGACACATAGAGACAAATCAACTAGACAAAAAATGAGCAAAGAGAATCTTTGTTGGATCTTTGAGCAGAACTGTTTGCAGTCTCACTGTTTGAATATATACTATGTATCCATTAATTTTGTAACTTGAACAACTACATCCAAGATGACAATATGTAATTTATCAATTAGTGATTTCTTTGAGTTTTTTTCTTTTTTTCTTTTATAATTCTGTATTGTTGCTACCCTTTTTCTTTTGCTTTTTTTTCTTTTTAAATAAAATTTTTTAAAAATGCATAATTGCTATTGTAAAAAAGAGAGGAAATAGGAAGTGCTATAAAAGATATAACTGCATGAATATATAAGTGTATAAGATTGAAAACCATACTTCTAAGTTCTTGTTGGATTGTTGAACAAATCTGTTTGTAGTCTCACTGCTTGAATGTATACTTTGTATGCTCTAATTTTGTAGCCTGAACAACTATTTCTAAAACGACAATATGTAATTTATCAAACAGTGATCTCTTACTGTTTATCCTTTTTTTTGAAACTCTGTAATATATCTTCTTTTTTCTGTTTTTTTCTCTTTAAATAAAAAAAAATTTTCTTAAATGAGCCAAGAAATAACTGAACTGAATCAAACTTGTGAACAAATGGAACTAGTGGATGAGTACAGAGTATGCCAGCATCAGAACATACATTCCCTCTCAGCTGCACATGAGACATTCTCTAAAACAGATCATGTACTAGCCCATAAAACATGCTTATGCAAATGCAAAAGAATCAAAATTATCCCATACATATAATCTGAAAATAGTGCCATGAAATTGGAAATTAATAACAAAAGAAACTATAAAATCTCCATAAACACATGGAAACTAAATAATATCCTCCTAAATAATCAATGGGTCACAGAGGATATTAAAGAATAAACTAAACAATATCCATGAGCAAGCAAAAATGCAAATAAGGAAGAAGTCAAGATGGCCAATCATTGAGCAACAAAATACAAAGCATCCTGGGAGAAACAATTCATATGCCAGAATAAAACACCCTGGAGAGACCCAGACAGAGGGAGATGGATCCTCTTGACACAGGAAGAAATTAAAATGTGAAAAAGCTTCTCAAAAATGTTGGGAGTACAACTGAAACAGCTAAAAATTATGGGACACAGCATTTTTGCTGTGACCCACCAAGTTTGAACTGGCCTGAATTTGTACCAGCTTGATTCCACGCCAGCCAGCAGAGCTGCCCAAATTTGTTCCCGCTGCCACTTAAGGAACCACAAGAGCGATGAAGCTGGGGATTAGTGAGCCTAACAGAGAGTGGAGCCAGTGAAGGGACCTTCATTAATCCATGGTCAGTGCTGGGAATGAGACACCCCCCCATGGAAAGGGTGTGACCAAATGGGCGACATGTTGGAATCTGGCAGGAGGAGCCTGAACTGGGAGTGACAATGACTTCAGTTGGGTGCTCCCTCCCCAGAGTAGATTCTTGAGATTTTCTTGGACTAGGCCATGTCCCTGGCCAGGATGCAATGAGCCATCCCAAATCTATTCCCTGTGCCTAGCAGGCACTAACCAGGTGAAGGCACCTGAAATTTGGCTGGCCCAGAGGGGAGGAGTAGGCAAGAGAGGGTGGAGGTCCCTTGCCAGCGTGCTTCAGAGGAAACATGGCCAACAGGGAAGGGGGCTGGGACCTGCACCATAACCTGTGTGGAGGAAGCCAGGGCCATGGCAGGAGAAAGAGGCAAAAGGAGGTCCCCATCCCAGAACGCTGAGAGCACTGATCCAGGAGAAGGAAAAACAAGAGAGGCTGAGGTGGCAAACACACAACATGAGACATGGCTTCAATGGACATTAAGAGATATCTTCAGGACCTTGTAGATGAGCTCAAAACTGAAATATTAAATCAGGCAAAGCAAGATATGAGTAGAGTAATAAAAGAAATACTCTCAGGATGCATCTCTCAGGAAGATACAGACAGAAGAAGGGAGGAACACAAAAAAAGGAGAGAAACATTCAGTAAAGAATATAAAGAAAATATAGAATACATGAAGCAGATTAAAAGAGACTACCAAGAAATTAAAAACTCCATTGAAAGCTGGCAAAACTCCTTAAAAGAAACTAAGGATAGACTATCAAAACTTGAAGACAAGTTTGCAATGTGTGATCATGAAAGGACAGATCTCTTAAAAATAACAAGGAAACAGGCAGTAACAATGCAAAGGCTAGAAGATGATAAGAGAATCTACAGTTTAAGAATAAGAAATGTGAATGAAGAATCAGGAATACATACAGGTGAATTACAAAGGCTATTCATGGAAATAATTAAGGAAAACTTCCCAAGCATGGGAAAAGAAAATGACATTCAGTTATGTGAGGCATACAGAACTCCAGCCATCTACAACCAAAACAGATCTACACCCAGACATATAATAATCAACATACCAGAAATTCAATATAAAAACAGCATATTAAAAGCCATCAGAGAAAAGAAACAGATTACCTATAAAGGTAAGCCCATCAGGATCATGGCTGACTTCTTGACACAGACCATCAGATCAAGAAGAGCTTGGAGCAAAGTATTCCAAGCCCTGAAAGAAAATAATCTCCAGCCCGGATTGACGGATTGATGTACCCTGCAAAACTGTCACTAGAAATTAATGGAGAAACAAGATGCTTCCATGACAAAGAGGAACTGGGGGAGTTTGTGACCACCAATCCAACCCTACAGAGAATATTGAAGGACATTTGAGAGAGAGAGAGAGAGAGAGAGAGAGAGAGAGAGAGAGAGAGAGAAACACCAGGATTTTAGGAACAGTGGCAGAAAGGCCTCAATGAATGGGTCAAGCAGTAGAATGAAGGAGAAAACTAGACAAACAAAGGCAGGAAAATAGCATGGCAGAAATGAGGCAGAGAAGGATAACTAGAAACTATAGTATAGATGGTCTTGATACACTATATTGTAAATAGTGCCCCAGGATTTAAAACCCACATTTCTCACACTACTCTGCTTAGATGTATTATATTCTGTTCCAGTCATTCTACCTGTACTAGATTTGAGGGCGCAGACAGTAATCCTGAAAATAACAGGGTATATTATGGTAATCATCTTCAATTTCCTATTAACTTAATCTAAAGCTCTGTAAAACCTACACTGTTTTACCATTACTGATTGTAATTGAATCTGGTTTGTTAGATCACTGTTTTGTATTGGTAGATTTTATTCAAAGCTGTTATGATGGATAGTATCAACTCTGAGAGTATGGGCAACTGCACTTAAGATGACAAGGATCACTAGAATATCCACTATGGTTTGATTATTACCTGCCTTTGAAGTTTTATACTGTCTACAATGTTTTATTTTTACTAATATTGTTATGTACTGCTATATTCAATTATACTGCTATATTCAATTATTCCTGATGATATAGACAATTCTATTGAAGATAATAAGAAACAACACAATAATCATTGTAGATCACCTTGTACTGTGGTTTTATATGACTTTTTGGTCTCATGTTTTTATAGGGATTTGTTTTGTTTTGTCTTGCTAAGTTTTGTTTTTTCCTCTAATACAGAAAGGATTGAAATACATGTAGAGAGTCACGCATGCATAGCTGTTTACACTCTCACTGTTTGAATATCTACTTTGTATGCTTTAATTTTGTAACTTGAACAATTATTTCTAAGAGGATAATATGTAATTTTTCAACTAGTGATTTCTTATTGTTTATCTTTTTAAAATTCTGTATTATCTCTACCCTTTTACACGCTTTTGTTTTTCTTTAAATTAAAAAAAGAATAAAAAATATTTTTTAAAAAATTTAAAAATGCAAATAAAACTCACCAGATTATGAAGGATGTGATGAAATCAGTCACAGAGGGAAATTTATTGTGAATTCTCACATCAGGAAAACAGAACAAACACAAACAATGTGACACAACTCAAATCTCTAGAAAAAGAAGAGCAAGTAAAGTCCAAAATCAAAAAAGGGAGGAAATTATAAAGATAATAGTAGAAATCAACACAATAGAGGCTAAGAAAACAATACAAAGAATTAATGAATCAAAGAGTTGGTTCTTTGAAAGAATAAATAAAATTGATAAACCCCTTGCCAAACATCAAAAAAAGGGAAAGAAAAACCTCAAAGTCAGGCAATAAGGACGAAAAAGAATGAAATCACTACAGACCTTGTGGAAATACAAAAGATCATCAATACTACTTTGAAAACCTTTACTCTCATAGATTTGATAACACAGAAGAAATGGACAGAGTCCTAGAAACATATGAATTACCAAAACTGAGTCAAGAAGATATAAACCTGCTGAATAACCCAATTTCAGCTAATGATATTGAAAATGTAATTAGAACCTTGCCAAAAAGAAAAGCCTATGTCCTGATGGAGTCACAGCTGAATTCTACAAGAAATCCAAGGAAGAATTAATGGAAGCACTCCTCAAACTCTTCAATGAAATTGAAAGGGAAGCAATTCTCCCTAACTCATTCCTGGAAGCAAGTAATACCCTAATAAATACCAGAAATGACCCAAACAAAAAGAACCACAGGCCAATCTCCCTAATGAACATAGATGCAAAAATCCTCAATAAAATACTGGCAAACAGAATGCAGAAAAACCATCAAGAAGATGATAAACCATGACCAAGTGGGATTCACCCCAAGAATGCAGGCATGGTTCAACATAAGCAAATCAATAAACAGAATACACCATATCAATAAAACCATCTCAATAGATGCAGAAAAAACTTTTGGTAAAGTCCAACACTCATTCATGATGAAAGAAAAATCCTACAGAAAATTGGAATAGATGGTCTTTACCTCAATCTGATAAAAGCCATATACAATAAACAAACAGCCAACATCTTATTAAATGGACAAAAACAGAAAGTTTTCACTCTAAAATCAGGAACAAGACAAAGATGTCCACTATCACCACTCCTATTCAATATAGTTCTGGAAACATTAGCCAAAGCAATTAGACAAGATAGAAAAATAAAAGGAAAAGGATAGGAAGGAAAAAGTTAAATTATTATTATTTGCAGATGACATAATACTCTATATAGATGACCCCCAAAACTCCACTGAAAGAATTCTAGATCTAATAAATAAATCCAGTAATGTAGCTGGATACAAAGTCAACACTCAAAAATCAATAGCATTTCTGTACAGAAACAACAAACTCATTGATAAATAAGGAAAACCACACCCTTCACAATAGCACCCCCAAAAACGAAATACTTAGGAATCAATATAACAAAGAAAATAAAAGATCTATACACTGAAAATTTCATTACTCTGAAAAAGAGATATTGTAGGGGATTTCAGTAAATGGAAAGACATTCATTGTACATGGATAGCAAGTTAAAATAGTGAAAATGGCCATTCTCCCAAAATTGTTGCACTGATTTAATGCAATTCCAATCAAAATACCAGTAATATACCTCATAGATCTAGAGAAGTCATTTCTAAAATTCATCTGGAACCAGAAGAGACTTAGAATAGCAAAGACAATTCTGGACAACAAAGGCACAGCAAGAGGCATCACAATCCCTGACTTGAAATTATACTATGAAGCTACTTTGATAAAATCAGTATGCCACTGGCAAAAGAACAGACATGAGAATCAATCTAATATATTAGAAGATACAGCCATAAATACAAACACACTCAGCCCTTATTTTTGACAAAAGGGCCAAACAAATTCACTGGAAGAAAGACAGCCTGTTTAATAAGCAGTGCTGAAAAACTTGCTTTCCATATGCCAAAAACTAAAACTAGACACATGTCTATCATCATGTATTAAAATAAAGTGATCTAAATATTAAAACAGAAACATTAAATCTGCTGGAAGAAAAAGTAGGTAGAAATCTTGAAGACATAGGGATAGGTAGAGAATTCATGAACAAAAATCAAACTGCACAGGAAATACTTCAAAGAATTGACAATTGGGATCTCATCTTATTGAAAAGCTTTTGCATGTCAAAAGAAATCTCCAACAGATGGAAAAAGAAGCCCACTAATTGGGAAAAAATCTTAGCCAGCTGTTCCTCAGACCAAGGACTTCTATCTAGAACATATAAAGAATTTTAAAAGATCAGTCCCCCAAAATTCAAAGATCTAATCCAAAATGGGCATCTGAGATGGATATGTTCTTCTCAGATAAACAAATACAAATGGCAAATAAATATATGAAAAAATGTTCAGCATCATTAGTCTTTAGAGAAATGCAAATTAAAACAATGCTCAGATTACATCTCACTCCAAAAAGAATGGCCAAGATCAAGAAATCAATAACAAATGCTGGAGCAATTATAGGGAAAACTAGTTCTTCTCCACTGTTGGTGGGAATGTAGGTTGGTGTGACCACTGTGGAAATCAATGTGGAGGTTCCTCAAAGAGCTGGGATTAGTGATCACATTTGACCCAGCTGTCCTGCTTCTGAGCATTTTCCCAGAAAAATTGAAAACATCATACAACAGTGATATATGTACACCCATCTTTATATCAGCACAATTTGTAATAGCCAAATCTTGAAAACAACCTAAATGCCTATCAACCAAGGAATGAATAAAAATGATATGGAACTTTTATACAATGGAGTACTACTTAGCTATAAACAAAGATCACATTAAGTCTTTTATAGGTAAATGGATGTGGTTTGAGACCATACTAATAAGTGGAATAAATCAGACTCATATGTGTAAATACCATATTATCCTCCTAGTGTAAGAAACTGAAAAATTAAATAAGATCCAAAATCTTTAATAGATATTGTGAAAGGGTAAGAAACTTCCCAAAGGGGGAAAATAACTAGGATAGGGGAAAGGAGAAAAGAAAGGAAAATGAAAAAGATATAAATTTGTTTATATATACATAAGATAGCTAAGATGATTATACTACTAATTCTATTGGTTCTTGGAAAAGAACAGTAATACTCATATGATTAGATCAATTTTGCATGTTTATATCTGGTAATCTAAGCAACTCTTATGAAGATCACAATATGCAGTATTACAACCATTGTTAAATTCCTATCTTGTTTTGCAAGCCTATATTGCTATTGTTTGGGAGTTTTGTTGTTCTTGTAGTTGTTGTTTGTGTGTCTCTTGATTTTTTGTTTTCTTTCCTGTGTTTTTTTTTCTTTAAAATAAAAAAATTACAAACACCTGGATATTACATAACACACCCCTGAACTCCTAATGAGTCACAGAAGAATTCAAGTAAGAAATTAAATGGGTCCTAGAATAAAGTGATAATACTTAGACAACATATAAGAACTATGGAACACAATGAAAGCAGTCCTAATGGGCTAGTTGACTGCTGTGAAAGCTCACATTAGAAAAACAAAGTCAACTCTACTAAATAACCAATGATACACCTCAAGGTACTAAACAAACAAGAACATTCCAAACTCAAGCCTAGGATAAGGAGGGAAATCACAAAGATAACAACAGACATTAATAGAATTAATTATATTATTTTTAAATTAATTGTATTAATTTTAAATTAATAAAAAATATTAAAATAATTAACTGAAGTAACTATCTTACAAAGAAATAAAGAATTTAAGAGTTAATTCTTTGAAAGAATGAAAAAAAAACCCAAAAACAAAACTAAGGGGAAAAAAGACCTATGCCAATGGAATTAGAAGTGAAAGAGGCAAAATCACAATGTACATTTCTGAAATCCAGAATATTTTTAGTAATCACTATGAAAAATGGTACTCAAACAAATGGTAGAATCTACAAGGAATGAACAGTTTCTAGACACATATGAACTATGAAAACTGAACCAAGAAGACATTTTAAAAACTCTGAAAAAATCCAACAACAGGCAATGAATTGAGACAGCAATAAAAAACCTATCAACTAAGAAAAACTCAGGTCTGATAGATTCACCACTGAATTCTAAGAGACCTTCAGGGAGGACATAATGCCATTACTCTTCAAACTCCAATGAAATTGAAAGGTAAAGAATATTTCAAATTCATTCCTGGAAACCAGCATTACTCTGATTTCAAAACCAAACAAGGACTTAACTACAAAGGAAAACCACAAGTCAATCTCTTTAATTAACATAGACATAAAAATCTTCAATAAGTCACTGATAAACAGAGTGTAACAAATAATCAAGAATGTTGGCTGGAGCATGGGGGCCAACCAAGAATGCAACAAGTCATCCTTCCTGGTAAGTGGCATGAACAAGTCACAGACACACCAGGAAGAGAACAAGTTAGTGTCTCCCTAGAATCAGCCATGCTGGGATTTGGGGAGCTGACCAATAAAGCAATGAGCCATCCTTTCTGGTAAGTGGCATGAGCGACCCACGGATATGCCAGGGAGAGAACAAGTTAGTGTCTCTCTAGAATCGGCCATGCTGGAACTTAGGGAGCTGACCAAGAAAGCAATGAGCCACCCTTCCTGGTAAGTGACATGAGCAAGACACAGGCACACCAGGGAGAGAGTAAGTCAGTGTCTCTCATGAGTCTGCTGGCACACAGGATGAGAATCAAACATCCCATCCCCCCACCTTTAGCAACTGGATGGTTTCGAGGTTAGCTGGAGTTGATAGCAATTAAAGTATACAAAGTAACTAAATGCTTGTATTTTTTTTGCTTATGTTGACCTGGGTCTGAGCATCTCTTGGGAGGATGACAGTATGCAATATAGTAAATATGGAGGATTTCCTTCTATCTTGTCTTTCAAGGCTAATATTGCTTTCACTGTTTTGCTTTGTTCTGATTGTTTTTCTCTATTCAATATTCTGTTTTGACTGGTTTTATAGTATTCTCTTTTTTTGGTTTGATTTTGCTATACCTGATTGAATGGCCAACTATTGTGAAGACAACAAGATATACTATGATACCAATTATTGTTATCCTGGTATCCTGCTCTGAAGTTCTGTAACAATTTCACAGCATTGTCTTGATTGACTTTGTTCTGTATAGTTTTGTTGTATTTTACTATCTTTAAAATAAAAAAAAATTTAAAATTTTTAAAAAAGAATGTTATACATCATGACCATGTAAATTTCATCCCAGGGATGCAAGGATGATTCATATGCACAAATCAATAAATGTAATGCACCACATAAACAGAAGCAAGGACAAAAATCACATGGTAATATTAATAGACATAGAGAAAGCCTTTGGAAAAATCAAACATCCAATCATGATTTTTTTTAAAAAAGTGAAGAAAATAGGTATAGAAGGATCATATCTCAAGCTGATAAAACCTATTTGCAACAAACCAACCTAACATCATATTATAAGCAGGAAAGCAGAAAAACTTTCTAAAATCAGGAACAAGACAAGGATGTTCACTATCACCACTTCTATTCAATATACTGCTCAAAACATAAGCCAGAGTGATTGGGAAAAAGAAAGAAATAAAAGGGCCACATAAAAGAAAGAAAGAAGTCAAATTACATTATTTATAAGTGACTTGATCCTTTGCATAGAGGACTCAAAAATTGATCTGGCCCATGGATCAATCCGTGAGTTTCCCCTAGAGGAAGGAAAACAGGGCAGGGGCTGGGTAAAGAGAGAGAGACGGAGACAAGTTGAGGGATTCCAATCAAGTCTCGTTTATTGAGGAAGTGCTCCTGGCTTATAAAGAAGCGGAGGTGGGAAGTTATCAAGCATGGATAGGTCACCGTCATATCCTGGGTTGGGCAGGAGAGGATCATGGGAAATGTAGGCTGATGCACCGGATACCTACAGAAGGGAGAGATGGGGTGGCAGAAGTGAAGCTATCATGCCGCTCCCTACAAAAAATTCCACCATATCTACTAGAACTAATAACCAAATTCTGCAAGGTAGCAGAATAAAAAATTAATATAAAAGTGGCATTTCTACTCCCCATTAGTGCAAAACAAATTAAGAAACCAATATTATTTACAATAGCATCAAAAAAATGAAATACTTGGGAAATAATCTAACCAAGGAAATAAAAGACCTCTACAATGAAAACTATAGTACTATTAAAAAGAAGATTGAAGAAGATATCAGAAAATGGAAAAACATTACCTATTCCTGGATAGGCAGAACGAACATTGTCAAGATGTTCATAATTTCAAAACAATATATAGACTGAATACAATCCCAACCAAAATACAAAAAGCATTCCTTGCAGAGCTAGAAAAAAATAATCCTGAAATTGATAAGGAACCAAAAGAGATACAGAAGAGCAAAAGCAATCCTGGGTAACATGAGAAAAGAAAGAGGCATTACAATCCCAGTCTTCAAGTTATATTACAAAGTTACAGTGATAAAAATTGCATAGCAATTGGCATAAAAACAGACATGGGGTTCAATGGGACAGAACAAAAGACATAAAAATAATCCCAGACACACTTGGCCACCTCATATTTGACAAAGATACTTGGCAAAATTTTTGTTCAAAAATATGCTGAAGGAAAAGATAGCCTTTCTAGCAAATGGTGTCAGGGAAACTGACCAAACACATGCAGAATATTGAAGCTAGGCCCACAATCTGTCACCACATACTAAATTAAAATCAAAATAATTCAAAGATTTAAATGTTAAAATAGAAACATTTTTTATGCTAGAAGATAAAATAGATAAAAATCTTGAAGTTATAGGCATCAGCAAGGACTTTTGAACAAAAAAAACCCAATTGCACAAGAAATGACACCAGGAATCAACTGAGATCATATCAAATTTAAAGCTGCAAAGCAAAAGAAACAACCAACATAGTGAAGAGAGAACCGACAGACTAGGAAAAAGATGCCAGCTATATCTCAGACAGAGGAATAACATTTGGAATATATGCAGAACTCAGAAACATTGGAACACTCAAATATAAGACCCAATCAAAAAAATGGATGGCCAAAATGAATAGACACTCTTAGAAGAAGAAACATAAATGGCCAATAAATACATGAAACAAATGTGTTCAACATCATTGCCCATTAGACAAATGCAAATTAAAACAAAATTGAGATTATAATTTACTTTTAGAAAAAATGACTATCATCAAGAAATCAAATAATAACAAATGCTAGAGAAGATATGGAAGAAAAGAAACATCTATATTGTTGGTGGGAAATGTAAAGTAGTACAACTACTATGGAAATCAGTGTTTTTTCTCAAAAACTAAAAATAGAAATCCCATTCAACCCAGTTATTCCCCTTCTAGGTATCTTCTCAAAAGAGTTAAAGGACATCCTATTACAGTGATACACAGCTATCTATGTTTATGGCAGCACAATTCATAATAGCTAAATCTTGGAAGTGGCTTATATGCTCATCAACAGATGAATAGATGAAGAAAATGTGATACTTGTACAGAATGGTATCTATGTGATACTTTTATACAATGATATAAGGTAGGATAAACTTGAGTCATTTGTGGGAAAATGGACACACCCTAAAACTGTAATGTTAAGTGAAATAAATATCAGACACAATCTTAAACATCTTATGGTTTCTCTTACATGAGAAACCCAAAGTATAAATAAATTGAAGAACAAAATGATTATAGGAGAAATAGGAAACAAGGAAGAGCAATAGGAAACAAGGAGATAGATCTTTTGCAAATGAGAAAGGGACAAGAGATGTGAGGTAGGGGAAAAAAGGAAAAAGGACATAAAAAGAATTAAGAATTAAAGGACCTAAAGATGGCTGATCAGTGATCAACAAAATACAGAGCCTCCTGGGGAGAAACAACTCATATGCCAGAATAAAACATCCTGGAGATATTCAGACAGAGGAAGATGGGTCCTCTTGACACAGGAAGAAATTAAAATGAAAGAAGTTCATCAAGTGTGCAGTCTTGGGGATACAATTGGAATAGCTAAAATTAGCAGACACAGCTCTTTCACTGTGACACCCTGAGCCACCCTAACTCACACCAGCCTCAACCCGCTGCGAACCTAAGAGCCATCTGGACTTGATCCCACCGCAACTCACAGGAGTCACAGCTGTGCTGAAGTCAAGAGTTGGTGAGCCCAATGGAGAACAGATCCAGTGAAAGGACCTTCATTAATCCATGGTCAGTGATGGGAATAAGACCCCCACATACAGGAAGGGTGCAACCAAATGGGTGACATGTCAGGATCAGGCAGGAGGAGCCTGAACTAGGAACAACAGAGACTTCAGTTGATTGCTCCCTCCCCAGAGCAGATTCATGGGATTTGCTTGGCCTGGGTCACGCCCCTGGCTGGGATCCAATAAGCCATCCAAAATCAATTCCCTATGCCCAGCACACACTAACCTGGTGAAGGCCCCTGAAGTTTGACTGGCCCAGTGGGGAGGGTCCAGCATACGCAGCCCCTGCTTACACCTCAGTGACAAGAGCAAACAGGAGAGGGCAGAAATCCCTCACCAGCATGCTTCAGAAGAACCATAACCAACAAAGAAAGGGGCTGAGACCTCCACTATACACCTGTATGGAAGAAACCAAAACCATGGCAAGAGAGAGAAACAAGAAAAATCCCCTAGCCCAAAACCTTAAGAACACTGATCCAGGAGAGGGAAAAAACAAAAGAGACTGAGGGCAGCAAACATGCAACATTAGACATGGCTTCAGTGCACATTAAGAGATATCTTCAGGACCTTGTAGATGAGCTCAAAACTGAAATATTAAATCAGGTAAAGCAAGATAGAAGGAGATTAATAAAAGAAAGGCTAAGCATCTCTCAAGAAGACACAGATGGAAGAAGGGAGGAACACAAAAAAGGAGAGAGGGAACTATCAATGGTTCCTGAGCTCTGCATCATGTTGGAACTTTGGGCGCTGGGAGAACAGGCAGCCTACTCGCCACACTGGTGACCAGCTGGGGGCCTGGCAAGCCACTGGTGCACCAGGGTGAGAACTATCAGCAATTCCTGAGCTCTGTGTCATGTTGGAACTTTGGGCACTGGGAGAACAGGCAGACTACTGGCCACCCTGGTAAGCAGCTGGGGGCCTAGCAAGCCACCAGCGCACTGGGGCAGGAACCATCAGCAATTCCTGAGCTTTGCATCATGTTGGAACTTTGGGCGCTGGGAAAACAGGCAGCCTACTTGCCACCCTGGTAAGCAGCTGGTAAGCAGTGGGCTAAGAATCAGACATTGATCCATTCCCCCCCCCCCCCATTAGCAAGTTGGCACCAGTGGTCTGAGTATCTTTTTGGAGAATGAATGTATACAGTGTGGCAAGTAAGGAGGATTTCCTTATACCATCTCTTTGAAGGCAAATATTTTTATCACTGTTTTGCTCAGTTTTGATTAATGACACTGCTTTATTCAATATTCTGTTTTTTAAAGTTCAATAGTTCTTTCCATTTTCCTCTACCTGATTGAAAGAAAATAACCTCCAGCTCAGATTGATATACCTGCAAAACTGTCACTAGAAATTAATGGAGAAAGAAGATGCTTCCATGACAAAAAGGAACTGGGGGAGTTTGTGACCACCAGTCCAACCCTACAAAGAATACTGAAGGACATTCTAGAGAGAGAAAAAAAACAGGATTTTAGGAATACTGGCAGAAAGGCCTCAATGAATGGGTCAAGCAGTAGAATGAAGGAGAAAACTAGACAAACAAAGGCAAAAAAAAGCATAGTAGACATGAGGCAGAGAAGGATAACTAGAATCTCTAACATAGATGGTCTAGATACATTATATTGTTAATAGTGTACCAGGATTTAAAACCCACATTACTCACACCACTCTGCTTAGATGGATTATATTCTGTTCCAGTTTGTCTACTTATACTAGATTTGAGGGCACAGACAGTTATCCTGAAAATAGCAGGATATAGTACAGTAATCATCTTTAATTTCCTATTAACTTAATCTGAAGCTCTGTAAAACCTACACTGTTTTATCATGACTGATCATAATTGAATCTGGTTTGTTATATTGCTGTTTTGTATTGATAGATTTTATTCAAAGCTGTTATGATTGATAGTATCAAGTCTACAACTACACTGAAGATGACAAGATTCACTAGAATATCCACTATGGTTTGATTATTACCTGCCTTTGAAGTTTTATACTGTCTATAATGTTTCATTTTTAGTAATATTGTTATGTACTACTATATTCAATTATACTGCTATATTCAATTATGCCTGATGATATAGACAGTGCTATTGAAGATAATAAGAGACAACACAGTAACCATTGTAGATCACCTTGTACTGTGGTTTTAGACAAATTTTTGGTTTCATGTTTTTATAGGAATTTGTTTTATCTTGCTATGTTTTATTTTTCCCTCTAATACAGAAAGGATAGAAATACATGTAGAGACTCATGCATGCATAGCTGTTTACAGTCTCACTGTTTGAATGTCTATTTTATATGCTTTAATTTTGTAACTTGAACATATTTATAAGAGGACAAGATGTAATTTATCAACTAGTGATTTCTTACTGTTTATCTTTTTTTTGAAATTCTGTATTATTTCTACCCTTTTCATGTTTTATCTCTTTAAATAAAAAAAGAATTAAGAATTAAGGTACATGTACCAACTACCCACAATGAGTACAATCAATATGTATCATATGCATATACTAATAAAAATTATAAAAATAAAGGTAACATGCCACAAAATTCAACATGTATAGTAAAATAGTGAAAGAGCTCCAGAGATAAAAGAGTTTTTGAAATATACAATGTGATGACAATAACAAATGATTTAAATAGAATGCTAGAAAAGAAAAAATGATGGTAGAAAAGAGGGCCAGACATTGTTAAAACCACATCAAGAGACAGGAAAGTTAGAATTTTAAAAATAAAGCCATAAAAATGAAAAATAGTTCAAAAGAATTATCAAGAAATGACATAAATGAAGCACAAATAAAGACTGATGTAAGTAGTAAATGTAACAAATAATACTCAAAACAATATAAAAACATTTTAAATGAGTCTGCATATTAAAAAGTAATAAAATACTATGTGCTACTAAAAATTTATATAGGAGGTAACCAAAAGTACCTGTCATAAGTATACTATGCTTTAATGATAAATAAATCTCCTTTAGAGGTTCCAGAGGAAAAATTATAAGGAAAGGAGTTAGATTGGCTTCACACTTTTTACATCAACATTCAGTGATGTAAGGGACAGGAGAGCAAGTTTTACCTAAAGAACTCAGTGGGAAAAAGAAAAATATGAACCAAACAATATTATAACTTAGCCAAACTTGTTAACAAATTTGCAGTTGAAAATACTTTGTATGTAGAAAATCCAAAGGAATTTTTGCACTCACTCACACACATGCTGTGAGACTAAGGTGTGAACCAGTTTAGTGTCAGGCCAGACAACCCAGGGACTGCTTCCAGCTCCCCTCAGACAGGCAGAGAGGAATAAGACTCCAGGCACAGAAGAGCAGAGCAGGAAAGTGAGCACAAGTTTGTATTCTGAAACTCAGTGCCAGTATGAAAAAAACCTAACACTGGCCATAGCCTAATGTTCCCTGTCCTTACATCAGTGTCTGCAAACAGAGTCTGTGAACTGGCTGTGCCAACTAGAGACCCAGTGCCCCTGCCAATCAGACTTACACTCCAGTCAGCATCACCTGGGGCAGGTTCCAATGGTTTCTGGCCACAAATCCACATTAGCAGCTGGCATTCTATAGCAGCATGGGATTTATTTCCACAACCATGCCACATTGGTCCCAGTAAGGAGTGGCCACCAAGTCACCAAGTGGGATCTAACATTGCCTCACTGATGGCCATGGGATTGCCCATCCCATCCCATCCCACCTCCAACCCCAGGCAGTATAACACAAATTGAGTAATCTTGGGGGAAGAAAAAGAAGATGGGTGCTAAGTCATTGCATAGGAGCTTCAGACTGTTCTCTCCATGACAGACAGAGACAGGCATGATCCTGTGGTTCCTCAACAAAAATAAATCACTATAAACAATCCCTCAGAGCCCATCCTGGCCCAAGATGGAGATTTGCAGGGACAAGTTACCCCTGTTAAACACTCCCTCACTTTATCCTGGACCACATGCTGAATTTGAATTTAGGACAAACCTAGGCTTTAGACACCCATAATTACTGAGAGACCAACACAGCAGCAAGCAGCAGAAGATTTGAGGCAAATCTAGCCTTAGGTTGCCATCTGGTGCTGAAATAGTGGAAGTGCCCACAGGCATAGAGAAAATAAACAGATTACTTAGAATTTCTAGCAGAATGAGCACCTAAAAAAGACAGTTTGCAAAGACTGGAATAATTATCTAATCCTTCAGTGTGTACATGACTTGCACACCATAAGCATTAAGAATGTTTTGGAAGCCATAACTTCATTTAATAAACAAAATAAGGCAACAAAAACTGGCCATATGTCAACCAATATCTGCAAACTCTTGAATGAAGAATTTAAAATAGCTGTTTTAAGGAAACTCAATGACCTTCAAGAAAACACAGAGGGGCAATTCAGTACTCTAACAGAGGAACTTAACAGAAAGGTTGGAATAATTTTAAAAGTCAAATAGAAATTCCTGAGCTGAAAAGTATACTACACACAGTTTAAAACTTGATAGAAGGCTTTAAGAACAGATTGATAAACAGAAGAAATAATGGGGTCAAAGACAACCTATTTGAAAATATACAAAGAAGAGAAAATTAAAAAGAATGAAAAATAAGTGAATAAATATTATGGGAAATTTGAGGTACCATTAAATGAATAAAGATTTGAATTATTATTATTCAAGACAGACTTTACAATGCCAATGGGGTAGAATGCTTATTTAGAAAGATAATAACATAAAACATCCCAAATCGAAGCAACCAGCTCACTGCCCTAGTAAGCTGCTGTGGTCTGGCAGGCTGCAGCCTCCCTAGGGCAAGAACCACCAGTGTTTCCTGAGAGACATGCCATGTTAGAACTTAGGATGCTGGGAAGCCAAGCAACCAGCTCACTGCCCTGGTGAGCCGCTGTGAGCCTACCAGTGCACAGGCTGAGAATCAAACATCCCATCCCCACCATTAGTAAATGGGAGCCAGAGGTCTGAGCAGCATTTGGGAGGCTGACCATATTCAGTGTAGCAAATAGGGGGGATTTCCTTCTACCATCTGTTTGAAGGCAAATATTGTTATCATTGTTTTTCTTTGTTCTGATTAATTGTACTGCTCTATTCAATATTCTGTTTTGATAAGTTCTATAATGTTCTGTATTTCCTTTGATTTTGCTATACCTGATTGAAACAACAACTATTGTGAAGATAACGAGATATGAACCAGGGTAGCCAGGCCCACCGAAAGGGAAGCCAAGCTGGCAGCATGCCACAAGGTGAATTGCAGCTCACCAGGGCAGGCCCGGAAAAATTTGGGACCATCAATCCCAGAATCCCAGCAGCTGGGTGCCAACCAGCCCCCTTAGGACACTGGACTAGGCATCCAGAGGTTCCGTGGGCTTGAGTGGACTGCGCCCAGCGAACTTCATTCAATGAGGGGAGCCAGGCCCACCAAAAGGGGAGCTAAGCAGGCGCCACACCACGAGGTGAGTTGCAGCTTGCCAGGGCAGGCACAGAAAAGTCTAAGACCATCAATCCTGGCAGCTGGGTGCCAACCAGCCCGCCTTAGGACACTGGAGTAGGCACCAGAGGTTCCACGGGCTTGAGTGGACCATGCTCAGTGACTTTCATTCAACCAGCAGAGACAGGCTCACCTAAAGGGGAGCCAGGCCAGGGCCGCTGCTGCAAAGTGAGTTGCAGCTCACCAGGGCAGGTCCAGGAAACATTTGGAAACATCGATGCTAGCAGGTGGGTGCCCACCCTGGCCCATTAGAACACTGGACTAAGCTCCAAAGGATCTGCAGGCTTGAGTGGACCATGTCCAGTGACCTTCATTCAACCAGGGGAGCTAGGTCCACCACACAAGGGAAGCCAAAGCCAAGTGAGTCCCAGTAGCAGAGGGCTCCGGAGGTGACTTCCAACACATCCAGGGAAAGCTATAGAAAATCACAGGAAACACAGAAATATAGGAAAATGACAAAACAAAAGACCAAAATGCAATCTCAAACCTCCAGCCCATCCCAAGAAAACCTAGAAACCATGTACATAGAAGAAAATACTACACATACACCTGAAATGCCTGAAATGATATCAACTGAAATAAAGAAGCAAGTACAGGGAACTCAAATAAGAAATATTCTCCCAGGTAAAAGATGAAATGATAAAAGTAGTGAAAGAAATACTGAATGTATCCAACAAAGACACAGCTAAAAAATTAGAGGAACAAAGCAAAATGATAGAATCCCTGAATGAACAGTTTAAGAGACAAACAGAATGCATTAAGCAGATTCAAAGAGATATACAGGAAATCAAAAACTCTAATGTAAGTTGCAAAAACTGCCTCAATGAAAATGAAGATAGAATCTCAGACCTGGAAGATAAGATTGCAGCTAGTGAACAGGAAAGGAAAGATCTTCTAACAATAACAAGAAATCAGGAAACAACAATTCAACAGCTGCAAGATGATGCAAAGAAAAACAATATAAGATTAACAGGGATAAAAGAAAAAGAAGGGGAAAACACAAATGATATCAAGAGGCTATTTACAGGAGTAATAGCTGAAAACTTCCCAAACATGAGTATAGAAACTGACATACAGATTAGTGAAGCATATAGAACTCCAAATAGCCATAACTAAAACAAAACTACACCCACACATATAATAATCACCATCCCAGAAATCCAACATAAGAACAGAATATTAAAAGCTGTTAGAGAGAAAAGACAGGTCACCTATAAAGGAAAACCTATCAGAATAACAGGAGACTTCTCAACACAAACAATGAAGTCAAAAAGAGCATGGAGTGAAGTGTTTCAGATCCTAAAGGAAAACGACTTCCAACCCAGAATGATGTACCCTGCAAAACTGTCCTTCAAAATGGATGGAGAAATAAGATACTTCCATGACAAAGAACAGCTGAAGAACTTCATGATCACCAAACCAAACCTATAAAGAATACTGAAAGACATTCTAGATACACATAGGAAAAAAACACTAAGCAAGACAGACAATTAAACAGAATGGAAAGCTAAGATACAACATCAGAATGATAACATGTCAACAGTAAACCAATATATGACAGTTATAACCATTAATGTAAATGGCCTCAATTCATCAATTAAAAGAAACAGACTGGCAGAATGGATCAAGAAACAATGTCCAACCATATGCTGTCTACAAGAAACCCATCTAACCAAAAGGAAATTCATAGACTGAAAGTCCAACAATGGAAAACAATACTTCATGCAACAGGCACTCAAAAAAAAGTGGGAGTAGCTATTCTGTTTGCAGACCATGTGAACTTCAAACCAAAAATGGTCCAAAGAGATAAAGAAGGTCATTACATACTAGTTAGGGGAAAACTTCAAGAGGAAGAGATAACAATCTTAAATATATATGCACCAAATTCCAGAGCACCCAATGACACAAAGCAAGTATTAACAGAAATGAAAAATCAAATAGGTAATAACACAATTATAACAGGAGACCTTAACATACCATTGACAGAAAGGGATAGATCAACTAGACAGAAAATCAGCAAAGAAATATACTAACCTACAGAACATATTTAAGTAAATGAAAAAGAATTGAAATTATCCCATGCATGTTATCAGATTATAGCACCATAAAACTGGAAATTAATGATAAAAGTAGCTGCAAAAACCCCACAAACACATGGAAATTAAATAAGACACTCTTGAGCAATCAGTGGGTCACAGAAGAAATTAAACAATATCTACAAGCAAACAAAAATACAAATACAACTTACCAGAACCTGTGGGATTCAATGAAAGCAGTCCTCAGAGGAAAATTTATTGCACTGAGTTCCCACATTAGAAAAACACAATGAACACAAGTAAGCAACCTGATATTATACCTTAAACATCTAGAAAAAGAAAACCAAGCCAAGGAGGAAACTATAAAGATCAGAGCAGAAATTAATGCAATAGATACTAAGAAAACAATACAAAGAATAAAAGAATCAATGAGTTGGTTCTTTGAAAGAATAAATAAAATTGACAAGCCCCTAGCCAACCTAATTTAAAAGAGGAAATAAAAGACTCAAACTCATGCAATACACAATGAATAAGGGGAAATCACTACTGACCCTGTGGAAATACAGAAGATCATCAACAACTATTTCAAAAATCTCTACTCTCATAGGTTCGATAACACAGAAGAAATGGACAGATTCCTAGAAACATTAACCACCAAAGCTGGATCAAGAAGATGTAAAACTGCTGAATAACCCAATTTCTATTAATGAAATTGAAATTGTAATTAAGTCCCTACAAACAAATAAGAGCCCAGGCCCAGATGGGTTCACTGTGGAATTCTAAAATAAATACAAAGAACATTTAATGCTGACACTCCTCAAATTCTTCAATGAAATTGAAAGGGAAGCAATTCTCCCTAAGTCATTCCTGGAAGCAAATATCACTCTAGTAACAAAACCTGAGAAAGACCCAACTAAAAAAGAGAACTACAGGACAATCTCCCTAATGAACATAGATGCAAAAAATCTCAATAAAATATTGGCAAACAGGATGCATCAAATCATCAAAAAGATTATACACGACAACCAAGTGGGATTCATCCCAGGCATGCAGGGATGGTTCAACATACACAAATCAATAAATGTAATCCACCATATCAATAGAGCCAAAAGTAAGAATCACATGATCATTTCTATAGATGCAGAAAAAGCTTTTGATAAGGTCCAACACTCATTCACAATAAGAACCTTACGGAGAATTGGAATAGATTGTCTTTACCTCAATATGATAAAGGCCATCTATGACAAACCAACAGCCAGTGTCATATTAACTGGCCAAAAACTGAAAGCCTTTACCTAGAAATCAGGCACAAGACAAGGATGTCCCTTATCACCACTCCTATTCAATATAGTACTGGAAATACTAGCCAGAGCAATTAGACAAGACAGAGAAATAAAAGGAGTAAAGATAGGAAAAGAAGAAGATAAACTATCATTATTTGCAGATGACATAATACTCTACATAGAAGACCCCAAAACCTCCATTGGAAGTCTCCTAGATATAATAAATAAATTCAGCAATGCAGCTGGATACAAAGTCAATACTCAAAAATCAATAGCATTCCTATACACTAACAACAAAATCACCAAGAGAAATAATAGAAGCCACACCCTTCACATTAGCATCCAAAAAAAATGAAATACTTAGGAATTAATCTAACAAAAGATGTAAAAGATTTGTACAGGGAAAATTATAATACCCTGAAAAAAAGAAATCAAAGAGGACCTCAGAAAATGGAAAGACAATCCCTTGTTCATGGATAAGAAGAATAAATATTGTGAAAATGGCCCTTGTTCATGGATAAGAAGAATAAATATTGTGAAAATGGCCATTCTCCCAAAACTGTTATACATATTCAATGCATTCCCAATGAAAATACCACTAACATACCTCATAGACCTAGAGAAATCACTCCTAAAATTCATCTCAAACCAGAACAGACCTAGAATAGCAAAGGCAATTCTAAGCAGCAAAGCCAAGGCAGAAGGCATCACAATCCCTGACTGAAGTTACACTACACAGCTACTGTAATAAAATCAACATGGTATTGGAATAAAAACCAACCTGAAGATCAATGGAATAGACTAGAAGTTACAACTATGAACACATTCTACCACCTTATCTTTGATAAAGGGACCAAGCATGTTCACTGGAAGAACAACAGTCTCTTTAACAAGTGGTGCTGGAAAAACTGGCTATCCATATGCCAAAAACTAAAATTAGACCCATGCCTATCACCATGTACTAAACTAAAATTTAAATGGATCAAAGATCTAAATATTAAAACAGAAACACTAAATCTGTTGGAAGACAAAGTAGGTAAAAATCTTGAAGACATAGGGGTAGGTAGAGAATTGATGAACAAGAACCAAACTTCATGGGAAATACTCCCCAGAATCAATAACTGGGATCACATCTTATTAAAGAGTTTCTGCATGTCCAAAGAAATCTCCAGCAGAGTGAAAAGAAAACACACAAACTGGAAAAAATCTTAATGAACTGTCCCCTAGAAAAAGGACTTCTGTCTAGAACTTATAAAGAATTTTAAAAAATCATTCCCCTGAAATTCAAAGACCCAGTCCAAAAATGGGCATCCAACATGAAGAACACACGAAGAAATACAAATGGCAAATAAATACATGAAAAAATGTTCATCATCATTGGTCATTAGAAATGCAAATTAAAACCACATTGAGATTCCATCTCACTCCACAAAGAATGGCCAGGATCAACAAAACTACCAACAACAAATGCTGGAGAGGCTGTGGAGAAAAAGGAACTCTTCTGCACTGTTGGTGGAAGTGTGAACTGGTGCAACCACTGTGAAGGTCAATCTGGAGATTCGTCAAAACCTGGGGTTTGAGGTCCCATTTGACCCAGGTATTCCACTCTTAGGCATATTCCTAGAAGATCTGAAAACATCTTACCACAGTGATATATGCACACCCATGTTTATAGCAGCACAATTTGTAATAGCCAGATCTTGGAAACAACCTAAGTGCCCATCAATGGAGGAAAGGATAAAAAAAATTGTGGTACTTTAATACAATGGAGTACTACTCCACTATAAACAATGATCACATTGAGATATTTATAAATAAATGGATGCAACTTGAATCTATACTCATAAGTGAAATAAATCAAACTCAAATGTGTAAATACCGTATAGTCTCCCTAGTGTAAGAAATGATAAGAGTACAGAAGATTTTATGGTAATCATGGTTCACCATTATACTGCTTTGAAGTATTATGTTTTCATTCATTGGTTAGAATGGTTTTATTCTGTTTTGCTTGATCTTATTATATGTGATCATATGAATAGTTACTTTGAAGGCAAGACAATATGGCAGCCATTGTTGATTTAATATCATTTTGCTCTCAAGTCCTATCATGCTCTTGTTTTTCTATTACCATTGGTTCTATCATGTTGCATCTTATTGGATTTTAATATGTGTGATAGTATAAACAAAATTTTTATGGAAAATGAGATAAAATAGTAACCATTGTTCATCTTTGGTTATTTGGTTCAGAATGCCTTGCAATACATTCATTCTCTTGAGTGGTTTTATTCTATTTTGTTATGTTTGACATTATTGTGTGTAAAGCTAAGCTCAACTATTTCAAAGAAGGAGACATTATGATAGCTACTGTTAATATCCAATTGTCTTGTTGTGAAGTGCTGTGTTGCTTACATTGTTTTGTTCTGATCTGCTTAGATCTGTCCTCTTCTGTTTTATTCTCTTTAAAATAAAAAAAATTTTTAAAAGATAATGAGATATAACTATGGTGCCTATTACTGTTATCCTGATAGCCTGCTGTGAAGTCCTGTACCAATTTCACTGCACTGTCTCAACTGGCTTTGTTCTGTCCTATTCTGTTATATTTTACTACCTTCAAAATAATTTTTTAAAAAATGTTAAAGATAAAGTAACAAAATACCTCCAAAAACTCCCAACTCCACCAAAGCTGATCCATGGGGAATGGATGAGGAGAAACTCAAAAACAAAGCAACAGAATTATATAAGGTGATTAAAAGTAAATAACAAAAAATAAACCAGATCAGTAAGGTACTGAGCAAGCTGAAACATGATATAACTAAACAGATAATGCACTTAAAAAGCAAAAGGAGAAAAAGAAAGTGCTCTAAAGGATATAACTGCATGTATGTTTATGTGTGTAGGATTGATAACCATTTTGCTAAGTTTTTTTGGATCGTTGAACAGAACTGTTTGCAGCCTGACTGTTTGAACATCCACTTTGTATGCTTTAATTTTGTAACTTGAACAACTATATCTAAGAAGACAATTTGTAATTTATGAACTAGTTATTTCTTACTGTTTTTTTAAATTCTGTATTGTTTCTACTGTTTTTTGTTTTGCTTTTTTCTCTATAAATAAAATTTTTTTTAAATCCCAAATCTAAAGAAAGTTACCATTATCTACATACAAGAAGGTCAATGGTTATCAGATTTATTACAACCAAGTCTATCCCAAGACACAAAAGAATCAAGCTCTCCAAGGTAAAAGATAAAGAGAGGATACACAAGACAACAAAAGAAAAAAATAGCACATGTGGTTGTTCTAATTTACCTGACTTCAGGCTTGTCAGGGGTTGTCAGGAGAACAATTAGAATCAGGACATGGAGTTTATAATATTGTTTTATGATGGCCATCCAGAGCTAACACAAGAAAATGAGCAAATCTGTCCACAACACTAAAGACATAGACTATTTAGCCAAGGACCTGAATCCCACAGCAATATCCCACATGAGTCCAGATGAAGACCCAGAGCTCATGATAATGCCTCCCACGAGTCCAACTAGAGGTCTAGAGTACACAAGAAGGACTCACGCCAGTCTCTTTTATGGATCCGTGCTGGGAAGGCCCAAAGATAAGTTGTGGAAGCCAGAAAGTCTATGCCAGCAGGGTGAAGGAGCTGTGCGGGTAGGTTGAGGGTTCTACACTGGGGCCAAGAAGTCACACTCACAATAAAGACCAGGGCTGTCCTAAAAAGCACCACAGCCATCTTCAGCAACATGGAGGCCCCAAGCTCCTCCGACAATAAGCACAGTCAAATACACGCCAGGAAGCCAGCATGACAAGTTCATCCTGAAGACCAAGTAGCACACATCTTCATCTCTGGAGCCAGGAAGCAATGATGTGAGGACCAGAGCTTCTCCAGGAGAACCTAATGGCTCAAATAGCAACTCATAGGAGAAACCACAATGCCTCAGATCCTCAATGCATGCCCCTTCTTCTCCACATCTTTACTTATTCTGACAATTTTCCTCAGGTGAAACATCCATGCTCAGCACCATGCTGATGTAATCCAGCTGGTGCTAAGTTAACCACCAATTTTTAATCCATAACAAAACTTCAAAGTAGAAACCTTACAGGGTAGGAGATAGTATGAGGAGAGATTCACAATACTGAATGGAAAAAAAATGTCCAAGAATACTATAGCCAGCAAAACCACCTGTTAGAGTAAGGGACAAGAAAGACATTCCCAGACCAAAGCTGAGAGACTTTCTCATCACCAGACCTGTCCCATAAGAAATGCTAACAAAAGTCTTCAAACTGAAAGAAGAAAATGCTAATAAGTAAGAAGAATTTATCAGACAATATAAAACTCACTGATAAGAGTTAACCATACAGACAAATTTAGAATAATGTTGTACACATGGTGCACAAACCATATCTTCAGTATGAAAACTAAAAAACAAAATAATTTTAATTTATATTAAAGATAAAGCTGTATTAATATGTTATGAGCTGCCCGGAACCTCCACCGTGGGCCCGCCCTGCCACCAGAAACTCAGCGGAAGCCTGCCTCAGGCGTTGGTTGCCCAGAACCTCCACTGAGGGCCCGCCCTGGCACCAGGAACATCAAGGAGGCCCGCCCAAGCCTGAAAACTGCCCTGGACTGTGTCAACTGGGCCCGCCCTCCCACCTGGAACATCAGAAGACCTCAGCAGGCTGCAGGTAGTGTGGGAAAATTGGGAACTTTGCTCCCTGGTGGCGGACCTTGGACTACAGCGGATTGACTGTATCAGTGTGGTGAGTATACCCCTAAAATAGAAGTGTACAGGGGATAAACCCTGTAAAACCCCCTCCAACTAACTGTAAGACTTTGGTGTGTCTGAAAAGAGTGTGTGTGATCCCCTTCTACACATAGAAAACATCAGGCAGAGTGAAAATGACAAAATGAAAAAGCAAAATGCAGTCTCAAACATATAGTTCACCAGAAGCAAATATAGGAGACATTGAAATAGAGGACCCCAAAAGTAACACACTGAGAATCTCTGAAAAGATAGTGAGCGAAATAAAAAAAAAACTGCATCAGGCTATAGAGGAAATCAAATTAGAAGTAGTCTCCCATGTAAAGATAGAAATAACAACTTTAGTAAAGGAGTTGTTGAATGCAGCTAAAGAAGAACTAGAGAAAAAAGTATATGAGCATGGGAAACTGATTGAAACTTTGAATGAACAGTATAGAAAACAAGCATAATTCATGAAACAAACTCAAAGAGACATCCAAGAAACAAAAAATTCTATTGAAAGCATGCAAACCCACCTAAAGGAAGCTGAGGATAGGATTTCAGACCTTGAGGACAGGATCACATTTGGTGATCAAGAAAGGGTAGGACTTTTAAAAATAACAAAACAACATGAAATGACAATCCAGAAGCATCATGATGATGCCAAGAGCAACAATATAACAATAATGGGCATTAGCAAAGATACAGGAGTCCAGGCAAATGACATACATAAAGCATTTGCAGAAACAATAGCATAAAATTTCCCAAACTTGGGGAAAGAATCTGATATGCAGATAAGTGAGGCATATAGAACACCAAACAGTCACAATCAACAGAAATCCATACCTGGACACATAATAATTAAGATCTCAGACATACAGCATAAAAGCAGAATATTAAAAACTGTCAGAGAAAAGATACAACTCACCCATCAAGGAAAGCCCATTAGAATCATGGCAGACTTTTCAGCACAAACCCTCAAGTCAAGAAGAGCTTGGGGTGAGGTATTTCAAGCCCTGAAAGAAAACAACCTTCAACCCAGACTGATGTACCCAGCAAAACTTTCATTCAAATTTAATGGAGAAACAAGATACTTCCATGACAAAGAACAACTGAAAAAATTCATGTCCACCAAACCAACCCTAGAAAGAGTACTGAAAGACATACTAGACAGAGATAAAAATGACCACAATCCCCAAAACAACAACAGAAAGAAGCTACCAGGTAGGATAAGCAATTAAATAAGAGGAAAAGCAGAAAGAAACAACTAGAACATAACATGGCAAAGTTGAGCCAGTACATAACAGTGCTATCCATAAATATAAATGGCCTCAATTCACCTATAAAAAGAAATAGATTGACAGAATGAATCAAGAAACAGGATCCCACAATATGCTGTATACAAGAAACACATCTGACCCAAAAGGAAACTCACAGATTAAAAGTCAAAGGATGGAAAACAGTATTCCATGCAACAGGAACCCAGAAAAAAGCAGGGGTAGGTATTCTATTTGCAGACAATGTGAACTTCAAACCTAAAATGATTAAAAGAGATAGAGAAGGTCACTACATACTTGTTAGTGGAAAAATTCAAGAGGAAGAACTAACAATTATAAATATATATGC
>PVLA01014925.1:0-27910 GCA_004027455.1 Hydrochoerus hydrochaeris
CTTCATTATTAGCATATGATTGCAATACATAATGAATACATAGATCATAAGGAATTGGTACATATGCATATGAGATTTTCATCCTTTTTACTTTTCTTTCTCCTCCATTCCTTACCAAATCTTTCTCATCTCTACAAAGTCTATCTCCCATTCCTATCATCTTTTATTTTATCTTTAAATTATTTATACTTTAAGTTAATCATATAAAAAATAAAATACTTAACCTTGTGTGTCTGGCTTATTTCACTTAGCATTATATTTAAAGGAACATCCATTTCTTACAAATGTATCAATTTTATCCTTTGTAGCTGAGTGGTACTCCATTGTGTGTGTATAGTTTGTTCATCCATTCATCTGTTGATGGGCATATAGGCTGCTTACAAAATTTAGCTATTATGAATTGTACTGCTATAAACATAAATATGCATATATCACTGTAATATGATTTAATATGATGTCTTTAACTCTTTCAGGAAGATACCCAAAAGAAGTACAGCTTGGTCAAATGGAATCAGCTTCCATACTGATTTCCATAGTGGTTGTACTAGTTTACATTCTTGCCAAAAAGTGGCACAGTTCCATTTTCGCCACAATCTCCCCAGCATTTGTTGTTTTTTGAGTTGTTGATGATGGCCTTTCTTTCTCTAGTGGTTAAAGATGCTAAGGATTTTTTCATGTAACCACTGACTATTTGTACTACTTCTTTTGAGAAATGTCTATTTCAATTGCCCATTTTTATTATGTTTTTTATTTTATGAATCTTTTTTTTTTTTTTAGTTCTTTAAATATTCTAAAAACTAGTTTTCTGTCCAGAGGAGAAGCCAGATTTTTGTTTTTCATTTTGTTGGTTGTCTCTTCACTCTGCTGGTTTTTTCCTTTGCTGTGTAGAAGCCTATCATACATGGATAGATCCATTTATCATTTGATGGCTTTATTTTTTGTGCATTTGAGGTTCTGTTCATAGTCCTAGTTTATGTCTACATCTTCAGGAGTTCTACATATTTTATCTTCCAGCAGATTCAGTGTTTTTGTTTTAATATCTAGGTCTTTGATCCATTTTGATTTTTTTTAGTACAATGTGAGACATATCAGTCTCAACTCATTGTTCTACATATGAGTAAGTAGTTTTCCCATCATCATTTGTAAAAGAGGCTATCTTTCCTCTACTTTATGCTTTGGGCCCCTCTGAAGATCAGATGGCTAAAGGTCCTTGAGGTTGTTTTGGATACTTAGTTCTATTCAATTGATCCATAGGTTTGTTTTTTGCTACTACTATGGTGATTTCATCATGGCAGCTTTGTAATGTAACTTGAAATTCAGAAATGTAGAGCTTTCTGTTTTTCTCTTGTTGCCTAGGATTACTTTTGCTATCCTGAACCTGTCCTGGTTCCATATACATTTTAAAATTATTTTTTATAGTTCTATGAAGAATATTGCTGAGATTTTGATTGGAATTATATATTATCTTTGGTAATAACCATTTTGACAATATTAGTTCTGTCTATCCACAGGCAGGAAATGTCTTTCCATTTCTTGAAGTCCTCTAATATAAATAAATGAATAAATATCATTGAATAAGGATGAATAGGAAAAATTACACATATTTTGGAACACTATTTTACTCCAAGATTATTTTTATATCTAAAAGATTTTGTTATGAAATAGATTACAAAAATGTTTAAATACTTTGAGACAGACCATGAGATTTCCAAAAAAATTGTATCTTGGGTTGGTCACTGAGGATAAAACACGCATCTAAATAAAGGACTTTTGTAAAGTATTTCATATGTGTGTGTTATTGCAGTAGTTTTTTTTTTTAAATAAAGATGAGTAATCTGGCCAAATTCTGATATAAGTGACTGGTCAGAATAAAGAAGATATGAGTAATAAGAAGTGTAGTGCAAATAAATGAAAAGGAAGGGGACTTAAACTCTGTACCATTTGGGGCTTTTCACAAAATATAGTTTCTTCTAGTGTGGAAAGCAAATCACTTCCTCTCACCAGATGGGGTTTAGCTATGTAGTAAGAGGAAAGAAAGAATAAATGCAAAATTGTTATGTCTGACTGATAGTTGAGATGGATAAGCTATTCCAAAGACTTGGTTTCAGTGACTAGGAGTGGTGACTTGCAAAAGTCACTGCTGGGGAGAATGTCAGTGGTGGAGGCACCTGGGCAACAACAATGCCAGGACAGTCCAGGTGTAACAAAGCACAGGACTTCTGGGTCACAAATGTTGCAATAACAAACAACCCCCAAATTTAGTGAACTAAAACCATAATATTTCACATGATTTCTTGGACTTACTAGTCTCAGATCCAGGGTTTTGCCATGTGGGATTTATCCAAAGGTGCCATGGACTGGATTCTAAGACGATGCCTTCACCTGGATACAACAGATGCAGGCTGTTGTCTGGAAGCTCAGCTGGGAACTGTCAGCTGGAGTAATTATCTGTGGTCTCTTCTTGTGTTTAAGCTTGACATTGTTTAGAGGCTGGGTGCCTAGGTGAAGTAATTATACCTATGTGTGAGGTCTGACATGGTAATTCAGTATGTATTTTATGTATAGTGATCAAATCATGGCAATTAACATTTCTTTCTCCACAAATATTTATCAGTTTGCTGTGCTGAGAACCATTAGATTTCAATCTTCTATTCTGTATATAATACATGGTGGGTTGTTGTGCGCTATGCAGACTTCACTTCTTAGCAGAAGAATGAGCAGAGCATGGAGGAGGAAGGAAATGATGGAAGCCTTCTTGAAGAAGGTTACCATCATGATAGGTCCCCAGACAAATTTTCAGTGAAAACCCCACAAACTAGTTTCAGGTTGACTGCCAGGCAGTCAAATAGTTATAGAGAAAATACATTAAATAAACCCATTTTCAAAAACTAAAATAAAATCTTCACTCTCCCTCTTTCTACTCCAATGGTGCTTCCCTCTCACCAAATACACACCTGGAGGCAGAATGAGGTGGGTCAGAATTCTAACAAAGCAGCTGGTGGGACTGAGCTGTGGTGTAATGGGCTTATGTCATTGTTTTATCCTTTGACTATTCCCTCATGCCAGAATGGCCTAGAAAATTATCTGTTACATGTAAGTAAAAATTCAGACTCAGAGGACTAAGATTTACCATCATCAAGACAATTCAAAAGAATGTGCTGTAGGTTTGAAGACAATTTCCAGAAAGACACAAATTCTCAGAATGTTTCCAGTAATGGCAAAATCATTGGAATAAGCAGCTGACCTTCTCCCTGGGGGACCATGCTCATTAAGATGTATGTGTTCAGGACTGTTAAAATTCCAGCTCATTACCTAATAGTTGCACCTTGTGCACTTGGATACCTCTGAAAATGCTTCCAGCCCTTCCATTTCAGTCATAACAACCAACTGACAGTCTCCTACACCTTTGAGAGACTTTCAGAGAATGTTGCTATAGCAAAGTTAAAAGGGAAGAGGAAAAACTCAAGGAAGTACCACTATAGTTAATCTTCTCTATTTGTTTCCTTTGCAGTAATTTAAGACCACAAGAAATGAATTCTTCCTAACTTTGGGGTCAGTGCTCAAGGCTTCATTCATTCTTTTCTCTCTTTAGTTTACATATGCCATCAGAGAAAACAATATTCGAGAATGATTCCAGAGCCCAAGCCAATTGTCCCTTGGAAGGAATGTCCACCAATATTCATTGATCACTAACATTTGTTCTTCCATCTCTAATTCAAACATCCTTTCCACCAGAAGCTTCCTCTAACCCTTCTTTTCCCGTGGTAGAGTCAAGTTATTCCCACCACCATGCTCCCTTTCATTAAGGCATTTAACTCTGCAGTTCTTCTGTGTTTAATCCTTTTTTCTCCCTTTTTAATTTATAACTGTATTTAAGCAGCTTAAGATCAGTTATAAGTTGAATTCGTGCTTATGTCTCCAGTGCCAAGCACAGGGTCTGACATCTGAGGGAATACTCAGTCAATGTGTGTTCAATGAATAAATGTGGTAAGAGGTTCTTCCAGAAATATGCCAATAAGTTGCATTGAAAAGCAACAAGAGCAGTTTCATTATAGCTAAAATAAAGGAGGTGTGACTTTACAGAGGTTGCTTCACAAATATGAGAAATAAAATATATATGCAAATATAATTGTAGACATTGAAGAATATGTTACAGCAAAGGTATTCTAGTTTGTGATATTTGGGTGGGTTACAAAACCAGCTCAGGGTCTAAAGAGCAGAGGGATCTTTGTTTATCCACTTAAGGCTAGACATCTAATGTACACAAGGACAAAATTAATATTATATTGTTGTATTAGTGATTTTGTTTATATAAATAAATCTTAGCTACTCTCACACATGAAAAGTAACTATATGAGATGACAAATATGTTAATCTACTTTATTATGGTAAATATCAACTTCAATATTCATCAGTGGATAAATGGAAAAAGAAATATAGTACATATGCACTCTGGAATACAATTCAATCTTTAAAAAGAAGGAAATCCTGTCATTTGTAACACAATGGATGGGGACATTGCATCAAGTGAAATAAGCCAGGAACAGCATGACAAATTCTGTGTGGTCTTTTATGTGTGGAATCTAACATTGAACTCATCGTAGAGTAGAGTACCAGGGGCTGGAAGAAGTAGTTGGGGAGATGTTAGAGAAGGAATATATATTTAAAAAAAAAAAAACAGAAAGGGGAAATAAAGATAGCTATTGCATAAGACAGAGATTAAAGTTAATAACAATGTATGTAAGTCCTTGATTTAGGAACATTCAAGTGTGAACTTTCACAGATACAAATGGACCTGCTGCACATGGTCTCAGTTTTGCTGCTATGTGCTTATTGCACAGTGCAACAGCGTATAGTAGTGCAGTGCTCAATCAGAAACAGGAATGTCTAGACGCAAGAGGAAAAGCAGTGGGGATGTGGAGGGGACTGCTAGGAAGCGCAAAACAATATACATGGTACTTTATATTTGTGCAAAGTTGTAAATGAGACTCACTTTGTCAGACTTACAAACAAATCTGACTTATGAATGTTCTCTCAGAACAGAACTCATTGTTAACACTGAGGACTTACCATATTATATTCTTGAAAATACAGTGGTACCTTGGTTCCCAAAATTAATTCATTCCATGATTCTAGGAAGAAAATAGCCACATTCCTATTTGTGCTGGAAAGATGGCTAGGGTAGCATTGGTGTAGGAACGATGGCTGTGGTCATGTTCTTCAATGCATGCAAAGTTCACAAACAAAAACAAAATTTTGCCAAATGCTTCTGCTTGCAAATCAAATTATTTGCAAATAAAAGCATTTGTGAACCAAGGTACCATTCTAAATTATAAGTGTTCTCACTACACAAACTTACAAGCATCTGAGGTGATGCATATGAGAATTAGCACAATTTAGCCAATCCATAATGTATATGCATTTCAAATAATAATTGTACCTATTTCTCATGTTGTGTACAATAAATATATGAAATTGTAATTTGTTAATTAAAATAAAAATTTTTAAATACTTATAACTAATAAACTTTGAAAAGAAATAATTGTTATGTCATACAAAGATGACACTGTAGTTGATGGTGTGAGATGATCATTTTTTGAACAGTACATTTTTTCTGTCATTTTCAAATCAATTTTTTCAAGTTTAGGAGGCTCAGTATTTTCTCACACTCAGATTTCACTTACAAAATAAAGTTTTAACGTGTAAAAAGATTTCAAGAACAAAACTGTAAAAAGTTGAAGTACAAGAGACCTTTTAAGTGCATGGAAACAGGACACACTTGCAACAGATAGTGTTACATCCCACCTGCTTAACTCAAATATTTAGGTTCATCCAAAGAGTACACAATTCAAATTTGTCCATAGTTAATTCCTCAGTGACTTTTTCTTTCCTTGGGATTATAATCTGGAAATTACTCCTTATACTATATTTAGGGTGTTTTTGGTGATTAAAATAAAACATTATAACACTGAGAGAAGACTGGTAATATGTTATCTACTGCTGCATAACAAACTATCTCAAAATGTAATGACTTAAAATTACACAAAGGTTTTAAAATAAATACTTATTGTCTTACAGATTTTGAATCAGAACTCAAAATCACAGCAGCTGGCTTTCCCCAGAGTTAATGACCCACAAAAAGTCATAATGTCTTTCATGACCTATTCCTAGATGTTTTTGCTTCATCATTCCCAAAATAATCAAGTTAACCATGTGGGTCATCCCTAATAGATTGAGACCACACCATACAAAGGCATTAATACCAGGATGAATCATTGTGGGCTATTTTTGAGGGTAAATGTTAAAAATCGTATGTTTCAAGAACCAGTATAATGAAATTTTGCCAGTTGAACAGAGAGATTTTATGCTGTTACGCTTCATTATATTCAAGTATTTAAAAGACGAAAACAAACAAAAATCAAGGAAACAAATTAATTGGGAATTTTGACTAATGTTGAATGCTGTGAAAAACATTTAGTAAGGTGAAATCAGATGGACAAGGGTAATGTTTTGTACTGTGTAGTTAGGGATGGCATTTCTGAGACATTAACTTATGAATTGAGATATAAATGAGGAGAAAAAAATGGCTATACAAAGATCTAAGAAATAGGGCCCAACAGTAGGAAGCAAAGCAAAAATTCTGAGGCAGGGATAAGCAAGGAAAAAAGTACAGGAAATGAGATCAGACATAAGGCAGGAACCAGGTGTATAGCCTGTGAGGAGAGAATAAAAAATTTAGTTTTATTCTAGGTAAAATGAAATTGGAGACAATAATTAAGCAGGTAAAAGATATAATCTATTTTACATTTTCCATATCCCATTTTATCATGGAGATTCTTTATATCTGCAGTAATCCTTTAAGATCTTACAGTAGGATATCTACCAGGGTGATGGGAAGCTGGTAAAATCAGACTATAGTTTGGAAGTAGAAATATTCAATGGATTGGGTGCAGGAGAAAAAGAAGAATCAATGATAAATTGAAGGGTTTTGGTTTAACCAAGAGAAGGCTATTACCCTTCACCAAATGGTGAAAATTGGCAGATTAATAGGTTTTGAGTGTGACGAGAGAACCAAGAATTTTCTTTTGGATATGTTAATTTGAGTTGTCCAACTGCAGAAGTCAAGTAAGATGTTGAACAGATCCATATGACAAGAGATAATCTAAATGTGGGATACAATTTGATGCACACAAATTAAGTCTATATACATCTTTATTGTATGATTTCAGAAGAGCAAGAGTCTATATTCCGACTGGGTCCATCATGGAGAAAGTAGGAACTAGGTAGTGCCCTGGAGGAGTCATGGAATAGGTAGTGGCATTAGGATACACTTTTTCAAGGGAGATCTACCAATGCAGAAAGTGGAGGAAGAGTTAAAGGACATAGACACGGTTTGCAGGGAGGCAAGAAGACCAGATAGAAATCTGGAGAAGCGCATCAAGGGATGATGACGGAAAGGCTCATGATGATGATGACTGACTTAGTAAGGGAAGAACATCTTCCACATATCTTTTAGAGGTATTCAAAATGAACATGGCGATTGCCTGGACTGGGAAGAAGAGGGAGCTTTAAAAGACTGATGTTTGGAGCACATATGTGAAGAAAAATAACAATGGTAAATTAAGGGGGTGTTTGGAGCTTTTCTCAGTGGAGCGAGGAGGGAGAGGAAAGGGGTGGCCAGTGAAACTGACAAGTCTAAAATCCAGCAAGATACCCAAGCAGAAATACTCATTTCTAGTGCTGCAGAAAGAGGGCTGAGAATACAAATCAGGATTTTTACAATCTAAGGTGAGAGGAAAAAGAATATGGATAGGAGAAGGGAGAGCAGAAGAATAGAGCTTTCCAGGCTGGGTCAGGTGGGCAGAGCAGGCACTGAAGACCTTAGATCATCTAGCGCTTAAAAGCTGCTGCCTTGGTTCTCTACTCCCTGGGCCTCATGAGTAGTTCATTCTTTTTTAGCACCTAGCAGGTTCTCAACAAATGCATGAATTTCCCAGGGAAGTGACCACCTCTTATGCAACTGCCAATGGCACCTAGAACCCTTTTCCTCCACTGTGATTCCTACTATTGTCACTTCTGAAGCTGGACAGCACCCTGTCTTTTCAGGAGACTGTAGGTCCTCTTCACACTTCTTGAGGCATCTGCCTTCTGTCACCGCCATTGCTCACAGCGGGTGTGGTTTCTTCAGCAAGGGTAGAGCAGAGATGCTTGCTGTTTAATTCAAACTCTAATTCTCTCCTGTCTTCTACTGTTTCTATTTGCTCCACACAATAGGCATGTTGGGGCATGAAGGAGAATTCCACAAATTATATTGAGAAAGACCTTAAGGCATCTATTTGCCCCAGGCAACTTGTTCTCATCATGAGGACATTAAAGGGCACATGTATTAAACATGTACAGTTGGATGCAAAGATTCATCCTTAGTAACTTCATGGATTTCCGTTGGAGGGAATGATGTGGATGAAATTAAAATGAAAAAAAAAATTGAATGCCTTAACAGGAAACTACCCCTCAGTATGTCAAAAACACCAGAGTGAATAAGGCAATGTCATGAAATATTTCACTTTAGGGAGATGGTTTGGGCATTAAGATATTGCAGCCTCTGGTTGGAGCATTGGTTAGGTTCCCAGCAGACATGGTTTGCTATAATGTAGTACCTGTCATAACATGACTTGATTTGCCCCCAGGAAAGTGACTAGATCGTCACATCACACCCTGCAAGTTAAAATTGTTCAGATTTCTTGGTTCTGACATAGAGCCAATGAAACCTTCCTTTTCAGGGATGTCAAGATGTGAGTTTGAGGTATCACTCAGTCCTGTCTTACAAATTCCCATATCAGGTTCCTCAAGGGACAAAACGAAGGCTTTATGTATGTTGCTGTTTAGGTTCTGGTCCCTCAGCACATCCCTCCTCTCGCCTCATTTTTCTTCCTTTTGGACTACGGTGCAATCCGCCTACCATGATCCTTATCAGGTGCCCTATCTTTTTAGCCCGGCAGAAAAACTTGTCTTACATTGTATAGTATCTATACATTACAATTAAGGGGTCAAAGTATATCTGTCCAATTGTTGCTGGGAGACCTCTGTTCTTCATTCAATTTATCTGCATAACAAAGTATTGCTGCTTGTAAGTTGGACTTCCTGCTTTTCCTTAGTCCTCCCATCCCCCTCTGTCTCCCATGATCAAAGACTAATCTCCAGTTCCCTGGAGGGGAAAATGCCACCTTTTCCTGCTCACCATTCTGTGTTAATATTAACAACTAAGTAGGGCTGAATCCCACATCAAAATGACAGAAAGAAGAATCTTGTTTATTTCCCAATGCTATTATAACAAATTACAACAAACTGGATGGCTTAAACAGCATAGTCCAGGATGCTAGACATCCAAGTTCAAGATGTCCTCAAGGTTGCTTCCTTCTAATGGCTATGAAGGAGGCTGTGTTCTGATCCCTGTCTCTGGCTTACAGATAACCATCTTCTCTCTGTGTCTCCTCACATCATACCTCTATAACAAAATCTCATCTTCTTATAAGGACATCAGTCTCACTGGAGTAGAGCCCACCCTAATATTGTACCTTAACTTATTCACCACCTTAAAAACTCTAACTCCCAATAGGATCACATTCTGGTGTCCTGGGAGTTAATATTTCACCATACAAATTATTTGACATGGAGGTGTAAGAGTATGACTCAGTCTTTAACAAACCCCCCTTGGCCTGTGGAAGCTGGACTTGGAACTGGGCTGAGCCCCAGTAAGTAGCAGCTTCACCTTTCAATGCACAAGTCATGTGTTTTACAGCCTCATGGGCTGATTCACCTAGGTTCTGTGAAAAAAGTCATGGCATTTTATGTTTCTTTCAATGAGGCAAGGCGGATTGTAAGAAAACCCTGTGGTACCACTTCATAACCATTAAAAGAGGGGAAAAAGAGCAAAGGGAAGTGTGGCAGAATTTGTGATGATGCATTGAGTATAGGTTTTTGTTCTTTTTTACTTCTTAGGCCATGGGGAAGAAAAAGGTAAGAGGGTGAGGTATGTGTATCTTTTGCCTACCTTCAAATATTCTGACTGAAGTCTTCCCTGACCGTCTACCATCAGTCTCCCCTAACTGGTGGAGTCACCTACTTTCACTTCTGATTCTTGCTTACGTGTGTCTTGTCACAGCCTGTATCAAGATGACCCTTCAAAGTCTCATGTGATCATAGGTGGGGCTTCATGGTGGTGCCTGCAGTTAGGGCATGTGATGGGGTGCTGAGGATTAGGATTTCACCCTGAGAATATGGAAGTGGGGAAGAGGTGTTACTGAGTCTAGGATGTGATGCTGAGGTTGATTCATGGTGTGATGCCAGGATTAAGGCTGCTCCACCTAGGGTGTGAGTGCCGCTCAAGGGTAGCCTGGATAGGATACAGGAAGCAGAAAGGGGGTCCACACTTGCAGTTGGTTGCTTGCTTCCTTGGTACTTTGCTACTTTTCTGCCTTCTGCACACCATGAACTGTTTCTTCTCTGTGACACTCCTCTGCTATGTCACCCTGCCATGGAGCCCACCAACTATGCACCGAAACCTCTACAAACTGTTCAATAAATAAATCTTTCCTTCTTTAACTTTTGGTGTCAAGTATTTTGCCTTAATGACAAAAAAAATAACCAAGACATACCTTCATTTGGACATTAACTGTGTTACTATGATTGTACATGTATCTATCAATGTGCGCCAGCTATTCTGCTTGTCAGTGAAAGGAACAAACTTTGTCCATATCATCAAGCAACTATGACACATTTATTCAAAGTTGAATGACTATGTAAAGGAGAGCACAACAGTGCATAGCAGAGAAGCCGCCAATACTCTTAAGGATAGAGAGCCTAATTAATATCATGCTAGTCCAGGCTCTCCAGGAAGCAGACATGGATACAGGGATTTAGACATACAAATGATCTACTGGAGAAGTGTCTGGGGTGACAAAAGTTTGGATGGGACTGATAAGCAGAAACAATGTAGGGAACTTTCAGACCCAACATAGAACTGGCCTCTGGGTGGAGACGAGATAGAAGTGGGACAGATAAGAGAGTTCAGTTTCCAGGGAGTTCCACCAGCCTGATAGGAAGGCTTGAGCTGAAGCTGATGTTGAGGGAGTCCTGGATCCCTGGGAAATAAGCCTGTGTCAGTGTCCCTGCCAGCTCCATTGATAGTTTGGGGCAGCCCTCATGAAATGTAGCCTTGGGGAAAACTTATGGAACACTTGAAAATAGACTTAGGAAGGAGGCATTTTGAGGTGGTGTCACCAGCTAATTCCTCTCTCTGCAGCAGAAGATCTGAGTTGGAGTTTTCAAAACAGCTACAGTACAGAATAATAAAAAGAGAAAGAAGGAGGAGAATAAAAAGGAAGAAAAGGAACAAGAGAAGAAGGAGGAAGGGAAGGAAGAGGAGGAGAAGGAAGAAGAAGAGGAGTTGGAAAACGAGGACAAGAAGAAGGGAGAGGAAGAGTAGGAGAGAGATCTAGATGAGAAGGATGAGAAGACAGAGGAGGAGAAAGAGGAGGAAATGGAGGAGGGAGAGGAGGAAGAGAAGACAGCAGATGGAAGGAAAGGAGGAGGAGAAGGAAGAAGAGGAGGAAGAGGAAGAAGAGAGGAGGAAGAGAAAGAGAAGAGGAGGAGAAAGAAACATGAGGAGGAGAAGGAGAAGAAAAAAGAGGAATCAGGAGAAAGAGAAAAAAGGAGGAGGGGGAGGAGAGGAAAAAGAAAGAGGAAGAAGCTTTGTACCATTAATTTCCTATGTGTGACCTCATTATTGCTCCCAACACCTTTGCAATGTAATCCCATTCAACAGATAAAAAAAAGGAAGACCTTCACGCACACACACATACACACAGGCACCCAGGCACCCAGGCACGCACGCACACACGTACACAGGCGCAAGCCTCAGCTCTCTCCGCTGAGCTGGCCCTAACCAGTTCAGCTTCCATCAGTCACTCAACCATCTGATGTCAGGAAAACATAGGGGACCCTAAATATCTTGCTGAGGATCTCAGCCTGTCCCCCAACAGCAGCCCAGGAACAGCTCTGCCTCTTCCTGACTCTGAGAGCCCTGCTGTGGCTCAGCCTGGGCTTGAGCTTTCGCGGACCCCCCTTTGTGGTGAACACACATTTGTGCTTTCCTTGGTATCATGCCTTTTGAGTCCCACCGACAGGGAGAATGTGTGCTGCTGCTCGTGCTAACAGGATTTAGCCTCATGTGACAGGAAGACTAATATCGGCCCTGGGCCATGTGCTGCTGGAGACAGAGTGTGGATGCTCTTTGTTAGCTCCCGGGGTCTGGAAGGAAGCGGCTATGCTCTTGTTTAATTCCATATGAGCAGCTTTTTTATTTTTACAAATAGTCCTCTTGCTGTTAGGGAGTGAGTGAGAGACATAAATCATCATCATGTCTTTGGCAGCCAGGATTTCGTGGGCATGGTCCTCATTAAAATCTTTACTTGCAGGGTTCCTGGAGACCTTCCTTTGATACCTAAAAACATCAAACTGAAAAAGCCATGGCAAGGAGGAGGAGGAGAAGGAAGGGGGGCTGGCGGAGAGGAAAGGGCAGAAGCTCATGAGGACCCCAGAATTGCTGTTGGAAAAGAGCAATGCAAAATGTGAACTATTAGAGCTCACAGGAAGAAAAAAAATTGCAGGAGCAAGGGCAACAGAAGCAATAAAACTTCCCTGCTGAACAGAAACCAATCTGCTTGGACAAAGGAAAGAGCAAGCTACGCTGGCAGGAAGGGTGGCTGCTAGAAGTGATTGAGGAAAAAGGAAAAGTTCTCTCAGTTTTTCATTCCCCAGATCTCAGCTCAGCAGGCTGTGGCCATCAATGAAATAACCTTTTCCTAAGGCCTTGTCTCCCTGCTGGGCAGGAATCCAATCCCTGGCCAAAGGTCACTGGGAATACCGTCATGCTGTTGGCAGTGGCTGTTCATTCACAAAATGAGCTCCTTTGTGATAAAAGGAGCCAGAGCAGAGCGGCTGGTGTGCATTCCGAGCTGGTAGAGGAGAGCTGCCAACAAGCAGCTCTGTCAGTGGGAGCCCAGCAGCACATGAATCTCACTTTACAGGATTGATGTGGCCCTGCAGAACCATGTACCTCCAATTCCTATAAATCAAATTGCATTTTAAATGCACCAGGGGAGCTGGCCATTTCAAGGAACCCTGCAGTGAGTCTTTCTGAAAAGTGAAAAATCACTGCTGAATGGATCTATTTTGCCAGGAAATAACAAATATTTATTAAGTGCTTATCATGTACCAGGCAAAGCGCTGGGCACTGTGAACATTTCTTAAAGAGAGGATGTACCTGAGCCTGGGAAAAACCCATAGAGTTATTTTTGGTTTGGCTTAAACAAGGATGAGCTAAGCACAGGAGGAAGGATTCCAGCTGTAGGCAGGTCTTCACATCAGTGCTAAAGGACACCCACCAGTTGGCTTTCCTCTAGGTAACCAGGTCATATTTTTCACTGATGAGGACAAGAAATGCTTAATGTCTTTGTAAGGTATGAAGGAAGAAGGGATGGGCAGGACTCAGAGAAAAGCCTCAGTTCTCAAACACAACCTAAATCAGCTTTAAAAGTCAAAATCCATCCATAGTGCCAATATTTTCTGTGGTTCTTTCTAGGAAACCCAATGCCAAGCTTATTCATTCTCGTCACCTTTCTACAGTTTGATGTGACATAGACTTGGGTATGACTTAAATCATAAGTTAAATTAGATCTCTAGGACAAACTGAAAGGTGTAGCTTCTAACCTTTTACTTTTGGGAAATGTGTTAGTCTTGAAAACACTTTCAAAAAAGAATCTAAAGTAAACTCAGGCTATCGAAGAACAAAACAAAACTGTTAACATAGATATAAATTTAACCCAGAGTCAGGTTAGAACTTGACCATCTACAAGGAAACCTCAGGTCTGCCATGGGGCAATCTGAGCACAGGCAAGTTTTAATTTTTATTTTTTATTATTTATCAGCTTCATGTTTTAGTTTGCTTATCTGTAAAATGTTGACAAGTAATAGAACATACCTCATAGAGTAATTGCAAAAGTTGAATTGTAACTGATTTCTACATCAGAAAATTATCGAGTACATACATGGTACAAACTAAAAAAATGTTAGTTATTATGTTGCTGTACTTCATTTAGAAAAACAAAGCTCCAAACACACTGCATGGTTTCAGAGTTCTACTGCATAGTAGTAGGTGGTTGTCAATTGTAGAAAACATTGTAAAGAATGAACAATACATTTGCTAAAGTCTTATCACTGTTGGAAAAGTCAAAGTAAAAGAAGTTCTAAGCAAGCCAACTAGCACCACTGCAGACACTATTTAGAGCAAGGTCTTTAGGATTTAGAAAAAGAATCTTGTAAGGGGATCATTGATCTAAAAACTCTTTTTTTTTTTTGATACTGGAGATTGATATCACTACCTTGTGCTTGCCAGGTAGGCACTTGTGCCACTGAGCTACATCCCCAACTCTGACACTCAATCTTTTTTTAATAAGCAAGAACAGAAAATGAAATGAAACAAAACAAGCAAACAAGAAAAACACTTCAGATCAAGTGGGAAAAAAGCCACGATACATATCTTTTTGGTGGTAATAATAACTGACTCTCTGACCTTCCAATCCAGAATGCTTTCTGGATCAAAAAAAAAGACATTTATATATACAGGACGTTTAAATATGTTTTATTCAACGTTAGAATGAGATATGATGTGCTTCAACCAATACGGATGATAATTATTACTTTTCTTCTGGGAAGCAATTAGGTCATGAATAGAAATTGACTGCAATCCCTCTAGAAAGAAGTGGATAGATAGAAACAGCAGAGTTCTGTTTTTTTAGGGGTAAAACTTGAGTCCAAAATTCTAAGGAGAATACCGACGGGGCCACGTGTCCATGTCCATGCGTGGAGGATGCTTGTCTCTGGAAAGTGTAGATAAAGCACTGTGCCCCATATACTCTCAGACACTCTTGCGCGTACCTGGTCAGTTTCCTGAATGGGATGGGCCTGTCACAGCCTCCCATTCTACTCATGTGACCTGTTTCAGAGGTGAGATTGTGATTATTCAACCTGTGCCTCTTACCAACAACACGGACAGTTTAATGGCAAAACATTCATACTGACTAAGCAATTGGGATTTAGCACAAGAAGGAATAATTCTTTTTACTTGTAACAATTTAGTAGGCTGCACATGCTTGCCATATGCTGGCTCCTTAAATGTTCTTTATTAAAATGGAATGTACTGAGATAATGTCTCCTGGAAACTTTGCAAGCAGAGCATAGATCCCAGGGAATTCCCAGAGACCTTTCCTTGCACCTGGTAGAATCCATGATGCCTTGAGGAATCTTCTTTCCTCTTCATATCTTCAGAAGCATGTCTTCCCCAGCTCTGAAGCACAGTTGAACTCATTTATAACCAATGACAACTTTATCTCCGGCTCAGTGCTTTCCCCAGCACTTTCTTCTGGAACATGCCTTTGCCATGCAACTACCTGTGAGATGCCCTGGAGAAGAAGTACTAACTGCCTCACATCGTGTTTGAAAAGCTTCAGTGTTCCACATGCACATTGACTTGAACAGTAAACAAAATGTTATCTTAAATAAAAACAGAAAAGACCCCCAAAAAACAATACTTGCACAACCCAGCCCCAGGGAGGGACAAAATCAGGGTCCAGATGCCAACATAAAGAGTTATTTAAAAAAAAAAAAAGGCAATTCAAAAATATAAGTGACAGATGTTCCAAGGCAATTGCAAATGTCACAGAAGGAAGCAGTGAACCTCCTTTATGGAGCCACTAGGAAGTGACCGGGCCTAACAATCGCGACTGAGAAATGGTGAACTATGCCACACTCCACCAAGCAATCCAAAAGGGAAAAAGGTAGGGTAGCAAGACTATGCCTGAGAAGGATGCACTGTGTTAGGGACATGATGTTGAACATTGAAAAATGTGCTTGTGAAATTCTGGGGTTCGACAGTCAAAGAATAAAAATCATATGCCAAAGTACAGAGGTATCTGTCTGACTTCAGCACTGGAGGGAAGCAGGATAGCAAAACTTTTTAAAGGGCCCAGAGGAACCTGAACTTCCTGCAGAAACACAGATATTTACGGATTCAAGTAAGGCTCTAAATCCACAGGAGACCACACAATCCTGCACTGGAACAACAAATGCAACTCTCTGTGTTCATCCATTTGTCTCCACTTTGCTCTCAGCAAAGTTAATGAGTCCAATCTCCAGGTAACAAGAGACTTAGGCTTCCTAAGACCCAGCTGAGGTACCCAGGTGAGAAAAGCAAATGATGAGGCTTTCAATACTAGGAATGGGCTTTGATATCAAATGCATTGGACTCAACACAAGGAAGTTGCAGAAACGGGGAGGACTTCCAGAACCACCTTTCCTGCAAGCTCTTGAAAACTAGGGCCAGCATCTTTCAGTAGCTGTGCTGTACTTGCAGTTCATGCCTTGTGTGGTGCTGTTGACCCAAATGCCATAGAAGTATACTGTGAAAAGTCTGTCTAGGGCTGGCATCTATTTTGGTTCTTACTAGCCAATGGCCTTAGCAAGCTATTCATATCTCTGAGCCACCACTGTCTCATCTTCAAAGCAAAAGCAACCATATCCTCTGCATAGACTGCCAATGAGGATGACACATAAAGATTTTTAGTGTTGGTACACTGTCTGACACAGGTAGAACTCATCATCTTTGTTTTCATTATTGTTATCTTCAACAGATAGATGGTGACAGTGTAAAGAGGACCAGGAATTTCATTCCTTGAGATCCTAAATACAAAGGAGAGCAAAAGACATGGGCTGAGCAAGGGGTTCCTATCACTAGGATTCTCTCTCTTTACGTGCTCTCTGCTCTACCACCATCTCTGCTCCCCTGGGATGACCACTGAAGCCCTTAGAACACTAAAGAAAGAAAGAGCTGAATGTCTCTCTGCCTGGGCCAAGGTTGGGAGGTAGTGAGGGGTGAGGTAGGCAGGAAATGATGTTCCCGATGTCCAGGTTGAAATCTGGGACATATTTGTCAAGTAGCTGCCCAGGACAGCATTACGTTGGCTCCATAGCTGAGATGCTGAAGGCTCTAGCCTGGAAACCCAAGTGTGCTTGAAATGGCATATCCTTTTGAAACTAAAGACAACCCAGGAATCTGAGATACCATGTTTTCCTTTTTTCAATCATAGCAATTTAATCAAATGGAAAGAGACACAATCCACAGAGTTTGGGGAAAACAAAGACTGGAGAGAAGAATTCCTCTTACAAAAGAGTCAGACACAGCCACAATTATACTTTAGGAATTTGTCCCAAGTACATAATCATAAATGCACAGAAATGGATATAAAAGATGATCACCAGAACTTAAGTAGTGAAGACCCAGATGTCCCCACTTATTAATGGGGGCTGATTAAGTAAGTCTTGGAATATTCGAATAACAATGTATTACTCAGTCACTGCATTAGGAAAATGTTTAATAACTCAGAGAAATGTTCAGGATGCATTAATAAAAGGTGGGATGCAATACAACATAATAAATGTGGTTCCAGTTCTTTAAAATTAAACACATATAGAAAAGACTAGAAAAAAAATACAAGAAAATTCATTGTGATTTTCTCTGGGGCATGGAATTAGAACTGATTTGTTTTCACTTTTTTTCATTTAAAATTTTTCCTATACCTAGAATGTTTATCTTTTTCCAATTATAAATATATTTTAATTTGAATTAGATGATTTAATTTGAATTAGATAATTAAAAAACAATAGCTTTAAATAGAGAAAAGTTTCCTGTACTGCAGAATACTTAGAGCAGGCATTATTTGAATTTCATTTTTTTCTCACCCTGAAAGAGGCAAAATTATTATTATTTTCTTTTTAGAAAAAATCCTTCTGTCTTAGCTTTTCTCAGCATCCCTCATCTCCTTCTAGTGTGGTGCTTGTGAAATATAGAATCCAAGTTAAATTTGAGTTTCAGATAAAAAATTAGTAATATTTTGGGTTATGATATTTTAGGAATATACTTATATAAAAAGTATTCATTATTTGTCTAAAATTAATTTTAACATGATGTCATATTTTATGTGATGAATCTGGCAAACCATTCCTCTCCCAGGTCATCTCATCATTTTGAGAAGTATGTTATTTTTCATAGAAATAAAAGTAAAACTCATGAGGAAGTTGACCAATTGCCTTGAATCCAAAAAGAATGGAAGAAAAAAATCCCTTCGCTAGTCAGGAACCCTCATAGTTTTGGGTTTTACATTTTATCCTTTGACAATAGGAAGAGACAAATTCTAACTTGGTTGTAACAACTGAAATTAGTGGAGTTTTTGTTTTTTACTTATTTTAATTGATACATAATATTTATACATATTTTAAAGGCACAGTATAACTATATATATATATATATATATATATATATATATATATACACACACACACACAATGTATAATGATCAAATCAAAGTAATTAGTTTTCCATCTCTTCAAACACGTATCATTGCAATGTTTTAGGAACCCTCAGGCACTTCTAGTTATCTTGAAAAATGTAGTAATTTCTTATCATCTATAGTGGCCTATAGATGGTAATTTTAAATTACCATTTTAAATTTTAAAGATTTTAAATGAACACCAGCATGGGTTGCACCTGTCTATCCAACTGTTTTGGTCCCCAGTATCTAACTTCCATCTCCTCTTCCCCCTCCTGGAGAGTGGTCACTAGAGATTGATCACTATTTTAATTTAAGGGAAAAGAGCAAAAACCATCATGAACATCATTTACCATAATCTTAAAGTAGTGTTGTGGCCAAGGTGACACATTTCAGGCTGACTTGAATTACTTTCTCTTTTACTAAAGGTGGAAGTCCTCAAGGGCTCCTTTCTAGAGTAGAATCTAGAAATAACAGGAACACGCACCTATGTTCCTGAGCACCAATTACTGGGCACATGCATTTCTTTCATCAGACTAACAGCTACTCCAGACCACTGATAAATAAGTATTCTTGGAAAATGCAGAGGGTTGTTTCAGCGAAATACTGTGCTAAATTTTAATAATGACATCTTTACCTCATCACATGCATAATGTTGTGGCAAATCTTCCAGTGATTCTGTACCATCTACTTTGAATCCTTGTAAAGTTTTGCTATGATGAAGGGACTGAACAATGTTACTTAGGCTGTGCTTAAGTCTCTGGTAAGACTGTGTTCAAATCATGCTAGCAAAAATAGATTTTCTTTAAGCCTTGATCTAGTAGAAAAACCCCATTGTACTCGGTTGAAGCCACAGTCAAGTATTTTAAGATAGTGGCTATGTGATAAGTTCAGGTCCATATTTTGCCAGCTGTTTGGCCTTGAGCAATTTAACCCACTCTGCACTTTTGTTTCCTCAGCTATAAAATAAGGGTCATGGTAAGGCTCAAACAAGTTTATGTATGTAAAGTCCTTAAAACAATGCCAGGCACAAAGATGAGAACTATAAGATAGGTGGTCATTAATATTATCATTTTACACTATTGATGGATGTGTAACTTGTCTCAATATTTTAAGCAAACAATATGGGAACATGCAACAAGAATTTAAAGCTACTTTTACCATTTAATACAATGAATTCATTTCTAGAAGTCTGCAAAATAAGTGGAGATGTTAGTATAATACAGGAATAAAAAATCCAATCTGCTCTTATTTATCATAACCAGATACTGGTATCAGCAATGGTTTTGTAAGACTCCTGGTTTTGTAACACCAGGAGTCTTACAAAATAAGCAGAGGTATATCAATTTGATGAACTATTTATCAGTCACTAAATGTCATGTTTTAAAAGAATACTTCTTGAGTGTGATAGGCAATTATTAGGATAAGCTAGAAAAAGGAAAAAGCATAATAAAAGAGAGTTTCATTTTATTTCCTAGTCTATGTTGACAGACCCTTGTTATAGCTGCAAGGTAAAAGGTATTTGTCATGTGTTTGTCTTCTTAGGCAGTTATGCTGGTGGTCAGCAGTAGTATCCTTGAAAAATTTATGTATCTATGTAATTCAGTCTAATGGAGCAGACCAGAGTTATGCGTATGACTACAAAGATCATATTAACATGTTCACAAACCTAAGAGAGATAATAAGAAAAATGGTATAGAGAAAGTAGAGAACAGACTTTTTCCTCATAGGGCTGCTCTAACCAAATGAGAATGGATGCCTGCAATGATGTGCTCAAAGTGATCTGACATTCTGTCCCGGATCGCTAAAGAGTGCAGTATAATCAATTAGTAGCACCTCTTATGGACTCAGGAATGTATAGCTGCATATGCAACCTATATTTGCCATCCTTGACCCTACTTATAAAGATAACCAAGACATCACAAGAAAGGTAAATGTATTCAAGAAAAATTCCAAAGAAGTTCCAGGATTCTTCATGAAATTGGGCTAGAACCATTAATCTAAAAACATATAACACATTACAGTGAAATATGTACAGTAGCCAACAAAGGACTGATTAGAAAGGGGAAAAAGGAAAAACCAAATAGGTTAGATTGGAGACTAAAAATAGATAATGCACACAACAGATCATTCATTCCATTTGTTGGGAGGCCATGAAAAGCCAAGGAGTCAAGATAAAAATGAACAAAAATTATCTCATTTTATTCTCCCAATACCTTCATATAGTATGAACTGCAATTTTGTCAAGGTAGAAATTTTATCAAAGAAAAAACTAAGATCCAAAGAGTTTTAGGCTCACACTGATAGAAATTTGCAGAGCCCTCTTTATGCGTTAGGTCTGTGTGGTGCCTATAATTGGAGTTCTTTCTAAGCCCTTACCCACATCTTTGACAATAAAGTAAAATCCAACTACTCTCTGGATTATAGGAAGATTTTGTCATTAGGTAAAAACCAAGGAAGAAACCAGAGATCTAAATATTGTCATGTTGACTGTTCTATTTGCTCTCAAACTCTCTCCTTATCAGTGCTACTGGGATGGATCAATTAATCAGTTAGTTAATAATTTTCAAATAACCAAACCCTGAGCTAGTGATTTCAAGGAATTTGCATAACTATTCTAGTTGGAATGTCTAGGAGTATAATGACAGTAAAAAACAAAACAAAACAAAAAACAAAACAAAACAACTGTGGGGGTGATTTTGTCCTCCAGGGAGGAGGATGAGCTATGTACTGAGACCATCAGAGGGAGCCCTTTATGGCTGCAGGCATTGAGCAAGTCCTGGATAGACCCAAGAGCTAGCACAGCTCCAGCTTTCCTCAGCTGGTCTCAGCAGCAGGGTCCAAAGGCCAGATCCAATTCAATAAACACAGACTTTTGTTAGGGAAGTGCCCCCTTGGTTTGCTCAGTGTCAGCCCTTGGTTGCATACAGCCAAGTCCTAAAATGTTCCGCAGAGCAGTCAGGTGCAGAAGTCTATACTGGAGATTTTCTGCTGTTGCAAGAAGAATGATCATATGTGACGCTCAGTCAAGGTCAACCTGGAATTGGAAGACTGCAGCCAGGCTCCGAGGAGCCAGAGCCAAGGTGGGAAGCTGCAGGCGATGGGAGGGCAGTGACACGGCAGGTAGAGTGAAAGGCCAAGTGTGGGAATGTTTATTGAAAAGAACATGCCAAGGATAACCCAACCCTCATGCCGTGAGGAATTTGGGAGCTGGCCATCTAAGGTAGAGACTCAACCAGATGAGTTCAACCATTTCCACTTCATAAAATTCTTGATACAAAAATTGAATGGCAAACCCAGTTGTGAGTTGCTAAAAGAAAATTTTTTTCAAATCTGTCTTGATGGTGACTAGGAGTAGAGTAGGGGAAAAAAAAAAAACTCTGGCTGTTTGCAAACAACCCTGTCTAAATCCAGGATCCAGGGAGTGTCATATCATCCACACTTTCTCACCAGAAAAAGGTCAAAGTCTGAGCGTACATGAATCCAAGCGTCTGGAACTCATTGCCAGGAGAGACTGGGAAAAATTGTAGAAATTCTCAAAGGGAAGCGTCATCTATGTGTGATGCCAAAATAATAAAACCCCAAACTACCCTTGGGTGATTGAACTTCAAGGCATACATTAGGTGGTTCAAGGAAGAGATGTGCTGATTACATATCTAATTTTCTGTCATTGTCCTCACTATGTCACATGTATCACTGTAGTTTTCCAGATTACTCTTGACCCCTAAGTACCCAAATCTACTTTCCCTGATGACTCAATTTGAATTTTTTTCTTGGCACTGGTTTCATTTGCTTAACTTCCTGTCGGCATCACTTCTGAGAACATCAGTAGGGTTTTTAGCGTCTCCCAAACTCCCAGGTACACAAGAGCTTTTTTTAAGACTGTAGAGTCTCCTAATCTTTCTCTCTCCTGATCACTCAAAGTGGTTTCAAACCTCAACACACTGTCTAACCTTGCTGTTTCTGGACATATATATATAGTCCAGCCTTTACCCCTTGATCTTTTTCACTGCTTTCCAGGGTAGAGTAGGTGAAGTCATCACAATTGCTTTTTCAAGCTCAAGGAATTTGATAAATGAAGTTGTGTGGGGTCTTGGCAGGCACTACATCTGAGTGAAGTGCAGTGGCCATCTGCAGACCAGTCTCTTCACCCTTTTTTTATAGGCACATATTCCAGTTCAAATTGCTTAGTTAGACTTTTCAGTGTGTCTCTCTTTTCTATATTTCAGCTTTATACAATTATTCCTAAATCTTCCAAACTGACAGTGAGGGAGAATAATTTGAAAGGACTGCTCAATTTAAGTCTTTTGAAGATTTGCACCATAGATGCATTTTTCTAATTTCCTGGCATCCACTCTATTCTCCCAGACTTTTCAAAAACAATCATAAGTGTATGAATAAATATAATAACTGATTCCACCAATATTCTTGAATCATCCTTTTGCATTTTCTGCTTTTGGATATTTTGCAATTTAAAAAAAATTTTAGCATCTATACTGTTCCAAAATAAGAACACTTTCAAAGATCTCATGGATCTCATTAAGGGCATGGAGTAGGTATACATCTATATGTTGTTTCTATATATAGGAGGTAATTTCTTAAAGAAAGAAGAAAGTTTATAAATTAATGAACTGTCTTCATGATTACAATTCCATGGTTTTTTTTTTCACTTCACCATGAGTTTTGGAAATAAAATAAAGTTATGTATTTTAAATTTTTCCAAATGAAATGCTCTGTCTTGCTACTAGGAGACAAACTTTTTGTTGTTGTTGTTGTTTAACAATATCCTTTTCTCCATCACAATGGAAACAAGAAGTGAAGGCCATTTCTGATCCTAATTGCCCCAGTGAGATTTGGTTTAACCAGCAGAGTGAGAATAGCTTTTGCACTGATGAAGGCATCTTCCTCCCTGGCGCACTACGGGCGGGCCCCCAGAGGCTGCGCGGCGGGTGCGTGGGGCACCCATGACTGTCTCTGGCGTGACTGGAGCTGGGGTGTGCTCTTTAAAAGTTCAAGTGATGCTTTTACATTAAAGCTAAAACCCACTTCTCTTCGCAACCAGAACTGCTTCTTTTGAGTGAAATCTCACTGCATTTCCAGATTGATTTGGAGAGAACTGATATCTTTCCAATATTGAACCTTTCCATCAAAGAACATAATATGACTCATGTTTATTCATGATATGAGCCATACCCTTTATAACTGAGGATCACTTACCCTCCAGATGTCATATCTGATTATTTGTTGAACTATTTTTCTAGTTCAAATTATTTTTTTTAACTTGGAGTTTCTAGACAGACAAGAGTTCCATTTCCAGTCGTTGTATTTCTTTCCTTATTGTAATGGGCAGGACACTCATCACCATGTTGTGTGATATCAGGGATAGTTGACATTGTTGTCTTATTTCCATTTTAAGGTCCTGCCTTAGTATTTCATCAGCACACACAGTACATTGTAGGTTAAAAGCAGCAACTGTTTGTGGAGTTAGAGAAATTTTCTATCCAAATTTGCTAAGATTTCATACCAAGAAAGATGTTGAATTTTATTGAATGGAAAATATCACAAACATTAGAATTTTAGCAACATTTCCAAAAAGATGAAAGTTTTAGAAAAAAATATGTATAAATGAATATATTTCTTGGGAAAGGTGGGTCCTATTCTTATCATGATGGAATCTCATTTTCATAATTAAAATGTATAAAGACTGAATTATCCTAGGTGAAGACAATAATAATAGAATAGAAAAAACAACAAAATTATGACTATTAAAACCAAAATTACAAGTGTCATTTCAGGCTCTGATGAAGAAAATAAAAGAGAAAATCCTGCTTTTGTAACTCTAATCAATTTTCCCCTTTTCAATTATTAAAATACTTTCTACCTTTACAATACACCTTGTCTCCCTCAAACTCCTAACTCCTCAGCCTCAATCACAGAAAAAAGACCAGCTAGAAAGAAAAATTGTAGTTCCCCTCCATACCCAGGAAACATACTTCACTTAAAACAAACAGTGGTAAAATTCCAGACCCAACAGGGATGGAACACTCAGCAGATTTGCCTTTTATGTGGAGAAGAGGGAAACAGGCTGTTGAAGAATAGGGACCAATATTAGCCAATGTCTGGAAATGTCAAAACGATTAACATGAAATACTAAACTCATGTGAAATCAGTGCCCGGATGGTGTAACTTCTGAATGCTCTCTGTACCGTATTGCACACTGGGATTAAGAAAACAGCCCATGAGTATTTCACAATAGTGCCCTCTTCACAGCTGACCTCGTGTGCTTTCCAAAGTCCTTAATTTTGCCACTTTCAGCATCCCTGTCTCTGTGGATTTATGATGTGTCACCAATATTATTACTTTCCCTGCTTCCACCCCTTCTACCCCAAATATCTTAGGCATTGTTAGTAACACATTTCCACATAAGGGCGCTGAAAAGTCAAGAAGCAGAATTTCTCAGCAAAATGAGCTACAGGTAAAGGGGGCTCCCCCTTACCATGAAGCTGGTGCACTATTGGGAAAGGTGGAATGGAGTGAGAAGGTTATCCCAAGAGAGGGGAAAGATGCTTTAAGGAGGAGATTGCTCCTTATTTTCCAACATCATCAGTGCCAGCCAGCCCTGAAAGCACAGACACTTCTCTAATTTTACATGGGCATCATTGACTGCCTTAGCACGCAGCTCAACCCCCATTTTTCTGAGGCTTTGGGATATCTAGTAGTCTGGGAAAGGTTTTGTTTATATAATTATCAACATAGGGTCCAGGGCTATAGCTCAGCAGTGTGGAGCCTGCTTGGCAAGTGCGAGGTCTTGAGTTTGATTCCCAGTTCCAAAAAAAAATAAAAAAGATATTCTATAATTATCACCGTGAGAACCTGTGCATGGAACAAACTGTCCATCCATGTAATCTACCTTCATCTTTATGAGAAGTGTAACACAGACTATGACATGACCTTTCCTGGCAAATCTCCTTGGCCCTTTTGGGAAAGAACTGCTATTGCCACACTTATGTCATTCTAATTGTATAAATATGGAGCTCTGGTGATACAAATATGGAGCTCTTTTGTACTCCTTTACTCTCTGAGTACTAAATAAATACTTGTTGACTGACTGATTATTCTTTCCTTGCTGATAATGCAAAACAAAAGGATGTTAACTGACTGCTGGCATAATATCCTGCTCTCATCTGTTATATCTTCTCAGCCAGAAACCATCCAAAATCCTGCATCAGGTAGTGGTACTCCCAGTGGTCCTGCAGGTAGATTACCATCCCCTCTTTAGGGCCAACAGTCTCAACCACCTAACTTCTAGGAAGATTAGCTGCTAACATCCCACAGCTGGGCTCTGAGACTTGTGTTTGGCTAGAAGGGAGCTCCTTCACTCAGTATTACAGTGAACGCCTTCCATGACTTCTCAGTGGCTCTCTTACCTCCAAGAAGACAAGTGTGAGCAGCTAGCCCAACCCAGGTGTTCTCATGGGATCTGCTGAGACTTGGTGCCAAATGTATTACATTTCACTTTCCTTTTGCTTCACTCTGCTTCTTACTCCATTCATAGATGTTGGTTCTGAGACTATTTACTAATCTCCGACTCAGAATCAGTGTTCTTTAAAATCAAACATAAGTTTTATCCTTCTCCCTTCTATTTGGCTTCCAGTGATTTGTCTCCCACTTCTTCACGTAAAGAGTTATCTGTATGAACAAAAGTGTGTGTCTCTGTTGCAGGGTTTAGATTTATTTTCATCTCTAGTCCCTACTAATCCAATCAGGATCTGGATCCAATGACAAAAGTATTATTTTAAGTGGATTAAGCAACAGGGATTCTATTAACTCATAGGATGGGAATGTTTAAGAAGTAGTCTGGCTCTAGAAGCAGCTTGATCAGGACTCACATGTCATGAGGACTGCTATGCTTTGGATATGGGTTGAATGTGTTCCCCAAGAGTTCACATATTGGAAGCTTCATCCTTGATGTGACAGTCAGGAGATGGGACCTTAAAGAGATGGAGCTAGAAGATTCTTAGATCAACTGGGAACCCTCATCTTTTACTGACTTCTGGTTTGATTGTGTGCTCTCTCCCCTCCCCTGCCCCCAACCCTACAAGCCTATCATAGCCATTCATCATAGTAAATAAAGGCAACAAGGCCCCTCACAACATTCTGTGATGTACTGTTTGTAGTCTCAATCTCCAATATTGTGAGCTAAATTAATTTCTTTTCTTGATAATGTTAGCCCTCCCAGGGTATTTTGTTATAGTAATGACAGAAGGATCTATTTCTCTTTCTTAGCCCTGCCTCTGATATGTTGGTTTCACTCTGAAAAATCCTGCATGAATTAGTTATTGTCACAGTTGCATTACCTAGCCAGCAACCATGAAATATCAGAGGCATTTAGAAATGGGCATTTTTCTCTCATACATCTTCTAGTCCACTGATGTCAACTTGGCTTACTCACACACTTTGGAGGATCTCTGAGTTAAGACCTAGGTTACTTGGCTTTACATGAGGCTTTTGATAAAGGTGACACCTCAGTACAAGTGGAGAATTCATCCTGTGGTCAAGCTGAACCAGCAGCTTGGGAGACCCTTCTCATAGCCACAGTAGATGCACAAAGAGCAAGCCTGACTGCACAAATACGTGTCAAGTCTCTGCTTGTGTTGCATTTGCTAACATCTCACTGACCAAAGCAAGTCACATGGCCAAGCCCAAACTGAAAAGTTGCCCATTGTAAACCAAGTTACATGGCCAAACCCAAGGCTGACAAGATCAGTGAAGAGGCATATGCCTCTCATGAAAGCAGGAGGAGGTGCAGGTCAAGGTCTGAGAAATCAGCATGCCTGAGTCTTTCCCAGCATGGATATAATCTGATCAGTACTTATTTATTCCCAACTTCATGTTCAAGCAGAAGGCCTGCCTCTTGTCTCAGCAAGCCGCATTGTTTCTTGATGTTCTTAGAGCGTTCTTGATGTCCTTAGAGTGTTCTTGATGTCCTTAGATCTCTGCACCAGTCATTGTAAAGAACAGGGTCACACATGCACTGACTAGAAATAGAGGTGAATCACATTCGAATTGCAAGGCTACATTCCACAAGAGGAAATGAAAACACTGTTATAAGAATGAAGCTATGCCAGGTGTGGTGGTGCATGCCTGTAATTCCAGCTCTCAGGAGGCTGAGGCAGGAGGATCATTGCAAGTTTGAAACCAGCCTGGGCTACAAAGTAGGTTCAAGGCCAATCTGAACTGCAGAGTGAGACTCTGACTCAAAAAAGCCCCCCCCACAAATGAAGCCAACACATCCTGGTTTGCAAGAAATCACATCTGTCCACTGCAAAGACCACACTCGTCATACTTCTTCTCCCCACCTAGAATCTCTCCCTTTCTGTTTTTAATGTTCAGGCTATTTCTCGTGGGCATAAAGCTCACTATTCTTCCCTCAAGTTCTGCACAGTCTTTTCTGGCGTCTGGATGCT
>PVLA01014926.1:0-27891 GCA_004027455.1 Hydrochoerus hydrochaeris
TGGAGTCTCCACCCTCGACTCCATATTGAGCATTACATAAAAACATACACATGTGAACTACACAAATTACAATTATCAGTACAAAACATTTCAAGATCCCCGCGCCCAATTCCCACATGCGGTGTCCTTTTCCTGGAGAAGCAATTGTCACAAGGCGTGGATGGACTAGGACGCGGCATGGACAGAAAAGGGCGCCGCAGTCAGATACCTTGGAGCTGCTACCAAAACAACCCATTCAACCCAATATTTATCAACTGCCTACATTTTGTCAGATTTTTCAAGTTCTTGATATGCCTTGAGGTTATAATGAATGGTACTTTTTCTAAAAATTTTAGTTGCTTGAGTTATATTTATAAAATATGCTTATATCAGTCTTGCCTTAGCATATTAAGTTAAAATGTTTATATTACTAATGGTGCACAAGAAACTACCTGGAGACTGGCTTTATGTGAGCAAAATTCTGGGTTTATTTTGCCTGGGTGCAAGCAAGGCTGAGATCATGAATGATTTCAGTGGCTCTGCCAGAGGAGAATTAAGTTTTTATAGGATCTGAGGAATCCCAAAGAATCTGGATGGAATGCCTGGGGTCAAGAATTTGCAGGATGGTTAGCACAGGTGTGCAGATAATGCTCGGCTTCTCTGCACCAGAGAGACTGTGTATCTGGTCCTAAATTTTCTTTATAAACATCTGTTCTGTTTACCAACAGGCAGAGACATAGTCTAGTTGGGGTCTTCTGTTTATTGAAAACAGCCTATTTGCCGAATAGGCCTTACTCGGGGCATGCATGACATTTTAGTTTCTTCTAGACTTTTAAAATATTCATAATAAGATCCCATAAAATTTTTCTTTTACATCGTTTGAACAAAATTTTAAATAATACAATTGAAATTTTTGTGTTTTAAGAAACTTACCTACTTCAAAATTCAAACTATTTACATAGTTTTCTGCTAAAGTTTTCAAGTTTTATTTTTGAATACTGGCCTTTAATTCCTGTGAAGGTAAGGAAAGCACGGAGGTAAAGAAGGATGCCTTATTGTTGCACTCGGCTTCCTCTCGTTTCTGACACCGGGTAGTCCTTCCTCACTTACTAATTCTCCTACAAGTCGGACCTAGAACATGATGTGTGAATGATTCCATCCTAAGCGCCGCCTTAGAATTTCCCTTAATACTGCATGCTGCTCCTTAGCAGTTCTTGTTGCTGGTATACTTTCACATTCGCTTGTGCCAGCATATAAACCAGACCACCTCCTCTCCCCTTTGCTTGATTTCTCGCTCCTTCCCACTGCCAAAAGCTACTACACGGGCAGCATCGCGAGGGCCTCGTCTAAAAGAGGGCGGGGGAGAGTAGTCTGAATTGGGTTATGAGGCCCCGGCCACCCGGGTGCCTCACCTCAGCCATTGAACTCACTCCGCTGGCCGTGAGTCGGTTCCAAGCTCCGGCTAAGGAGGCATCCGCCGGGCCCCCGAGGGGCCGCCCGGCATCTCCTGCCCAGTCTGCCCTCGCGCGGAGCCCCGCTCTCTGGGAACTCACCTCCCTGAGGTTCAGAGAGGGCCCTGTTAGGGCCGCCGCTGGCCCTAGTCTCAGACCTTCCCAGGGGACTGCTACAGAGTGACGTTACGCACTCAGCTCGTAGCCCCACCGATGAGCTTCCCTCCGCCCTATGAAATAAGGTTTCCTAAAGCGAAACTTTTAAGACTCACAAACCTCAATTTATTTTTTGATCACGGTGACTTCCCACAATGCATAACGATATGTAGATATTGCAAGGCGTACCTCCCACTTGTGGGCCTGTCCGCTCTTTGCTAGGACGCACGCGCCGCAGGTTCCCAGCCTGTGATTGGGCCAGCGATTCCGGGAGCGAATTGATGACGTCAGCGTTTGAACTCCATGGCTGCTAGACGGCGGGCTAGAGGCGGCCGCGGGAAATTAGGTTTGCAGCGCGTTCTTGGGGGCGAAAGGCTGGGGTTCGAAAGTGGGAAGAGGAACAGTGCGCCCTATCCTGGCCACTCCTCCTTTCAGCTATTCATCTTCTGCCCTCGGCTCTCAAACTAGTTTTGGCCTTAAGCTTTCCGAATTTCGTTTTTCATATTACTGTTCTTTAATTCAAAAAAGCCTGTAGCACCGTAAAATCTAACGTAGTGCCAGTACTGTTATTAGTGCTGAATATTATTCAGTTTAAAAAGTTAACTGTAAAGCTTATTGTTTTATACATCACTAAGAAAGGATAAATACCTCTAATTGTGATTCACTACGTATATATCAACCTTTGTAGGATGCATCCCAGTTTCAGAGAGTGAAATTCGAATCTTAAAATTGTTGAAACACAGTACCTTGTGTATAGCCTTAGTACTCTTAATGTATAGGTCCATCCTATAAATTACATATTATTGTTCTTTGGATTTTATAGTTGGGGCCATTGAGGTACAAGGAGTTTACATAACTTCTCGCAGTTTCCATAGTTCTAAGCTAGGCATAGATCCTAGAGCCCTCTGCTGACCACTATTTCATACCACCTTGGACGGATCCAGGTCGGTATAGCAGGAGAGCATAAATAAACAGAAGGGATAAGCAGTCTACAAAACTGATGCTGTGGACCATGAATGTACAGAAGCCCTGCGAGTACATTTTATTTTAATTGGCTTGAATAGCGATTTAGGAAGGACTACTCAGAACAGTTTTCAAAACTAGTGGTGTGGTAGTTGGTCTTGTTTCATTGAAAACTTACAAACCCACCTTATTCAATTTTTTCTTTAACCTTTCCCTCCCGGTGGGGAATGTAGCTCAATGATGTAGCACTTGCCTAGCATGTAAGGTGCTGGGTTCAGAAGTGAGCAACACACAGGCACCTATAACTATTCTTATGTTTGTAAGAGAATCCAAATTCTTAGAACAGTGTGGCAGGAGGATCACAAGTGCAGGACCAGTTTGGGCAATTTAGCAAGACCTTGTCAAAATTTAAAAAGTAGAGCAAGTGGCTGGGGATATAGCTCAATGATACACCATTTGCTTAGCATGCTCCCCTTCCTATATTTTTTTCAATAAAGGATCATATGTACTCTTAGTGCTGAATATTACTGTAAAAAGTTAAATGTAAAGGTTATTATACGTCATTCATTCTTGTCTGCTCTTTGTTCTTGCTCTTAGCTTCTGCAGCATTAAATAAGACCAGCAGAGATAATAATGGCACTACAGCTACAGAAGACTCACCTCCTGCCAAGAAAACGCGCAAATATCAGAGACTGGAAGTGAAAAAGGAACCTGTGGCTAGAGGAAAGACTGATAAGGGCAGTTCAGAAGATACACAAGGTAATACTCCCTGGACCACCAGAGTCTTGGGAAGAATGTGACATCTTGTTCTTTCAGCTCTTGTTTCTTTCTTCCTTTAATATATAATTAATTTTCTATGCTTTGTGTATGCCACCGTACTAATCTACTTTGTTGAATCATCCTTTTCATGTGTTTGAGGTGGATTGAGACCAGCGCAGAAAACCAGTATTACTTAGGAACAGCAAAGTTAATTGTGACAGGTTTCCAACCCTGAAAGCTACCTTTTTTTTGTTTTATCTTTTTAAGACAGGGTTTCACTAGATAGTTTGGGGTGGCCTTAACTCTCCTTGTAGTCCAGGCTGGCCTCACAGTCACAGCAATCTTGCCTCAGCCTCCCAAGTGCTGGTTTTATAGGCGTGTGTCTCCACACCTGGCTCTGAGAGAGATACTTTTACACCTTTTTTTTTTTTTTTTGGTACTGGCAATTGAACTGATGAGCTCGCACTTGTCAGGCAGGAACTGCCTGAGAACTAGTTTTTGATTGCCATATAAGTAATTGTACTATGCATTAATATTTTCTTAGAAACTGTGAAGTCAGTGCTGTTAAAGGGCAAAGCTCCTGTGGACCCAGAGTGTACAGCCAAGGTGGGAAAGGTGAGAGACTCTGAAACCGATTCTGAGTCATTGATTTCCCTGAGAACAGTGTTCTTTTGTTACTAGGATTCTTGTCTGAGATGTAGCTAGTATGCATTTTAGGAAATTTTATTAACATTTCACTAGTAATTAATTTTGTCCAAGAGTGAGAAGTGAGAATGGGTGATTTTGGATGACTAACCAAGGGGTTAATAAGGATACTTTTTGCAGCAGTCATCAGGCTTTGATACCTTTTTCTGTTTTTCAGCCAGAAAATTATGTTATTAGGGAGAATTGTCTTCTTGTTCTAATGACAGACTGCCTTGTAATCCCATAAGATGAGTGGGGAAAGGATTTGAAATGTACAGTAAAAAAGCTGCTTTCTCTTTTGAGCAGTTTCTTTTGAGTTAGGATCTTTTGTTTCTGTAATTAGGAAAAGGGAGCATGCTTTCATTATAGTAATAACAGACTGTGTGTAGAATATACACATCTCTTTTTTTCCCTGGAAGGCAGGTGATGGTGCCAGAAAAAGAACCTGGGGCCATAAGATTTAGAGTTCAGGACTTTGGAACTCAGGACTGAAAGCATACTGATACTATCTTTTCTTCTTTCTTTCTTCAGGCTCATGTGTATTTTGAAGGAAATGATGTCTATGATGTCATGCTAAATCAAGTAAGAGGAAGAACCATTCTATTTATGGCACTTTCTTCTTCTTATTGATGATAGAGCATCCCAGTACCCTTATGCTGTGTGAGCCCCTACTGGTTACTCTTCTAAAGAGTGTTTAACCCTACCACACTAATAGCAGTGTGCTCTATGAAAAGCAGGTCTTTTTTGCAAACTTTATGTCTTTCCTTAAACCTGTAAATTTTGTGTTCATGTCCTTTTTTATGTTTTCTAATAGGTTGTTGGTGTTTGTTTTTCTAGCTTGAAGTGACTTTATGTAACAGGAAGAATAGCTTTTTATTTGTGGTAGAAATTGTTCATATGTTTTCCAGATTTCTCATGTACCTTTTGATTTTCCTTATACTGAAGTTTTAAATTTGTATGTAGTTAAATTTATTAATTTTTTTCTTTTTAAAATTTTTCTCGTGTATTTTTGTGATTTTTGAGGTTAACCATTTGCTTGGTTAACATGTTTTCTAAATAGCACTTCATTTTTTAATTTATTAATCCAACATACATAATTTTATCAGCTAACCAGTGTTCCTTTACTACTACATCTTTCCCTTAAAATATTATGAGCAGACAGAAAATGTCTTAAAGCCCTCTTTTGTTGTAACATCAAATGACTGTAATACCACTGAGGTAGAAAGGGCAGTGCCTTGATAACAGGCTCAGCCTTCCAGCACTAACTTCTGTGCCTTACCATGTAGACCACTGACTGAGTCTCTGCTCTGACTGAGGTACTTAGATGTGTCTTTTCAGGTAGTAGTGGCAGGTTTTTTTTTTTTTTGGTACTGGGGATCACACTCATGACCTCATGCTTGCCAGGCAGTTCCTTATTCCACTGAGCTAAATCCCTGATCTTTCTAGTTGTATTTTGAATGAATGTTCCCAAGTCAGATCAGGTCAAGGATGGGACACATGTGGCAGTGGTTTCTTGCATATCCTTTTTCCCCTCTCAACATTGTCCTGCTCTCAGCTCATTGTCATATTTCTGAAGCTGCCCCACAGAAAGGGTCTAAGAGAGTAGGAAGTCATCTAAGCAAACAAACCATAATAGGTATAGATCAGAATGGAGCATCAGAATTATTCTCATGTCATTTGAGAAGTAATTATTGGAAATGACGTAGGAATTAGAAAACAAAGATAACGTGGAAAGTTATCTATGGAGGGAACAGAACAGGACTATTGAGCATATTGAGATTGGAAGGAAGGCTTTAGGGAGCTTTTAGGTTGTTTTTTTTTTTTTTGTCTTTTTGAGACAGGGTTTGCCTTGGTCACTTTTCTCTCATTGCTGGGACTAAATACCCAACACTCCAAATTAGGGAAGGGAAGATTTATTTAGTTTACAATTTCTTGGAGGTTTCAGTCCATACTCAGCTGGCTCCAAGGCAGGGTGGTGTGGCTGAGGGGCAACTGTTTATGGTGGCTGCAAGCAACAAGAACAAAAGGGCAAGAAGGGGAAGTGTGTCTCCTTCCCTTTGTTATATAGTTATGCTAGCTACCTGCCCCTGGGTGGGTGCAGCATTCACAACACCAATCCCAGCGCTAGACAAATAACGAATCACAAATGGTAGAGTCATATTGCCTTGGCCACATCAGGTTTTAGGGGGACATTTAAACAAACCACAACAGGGTTATAGTATGTAGTTTAGTCTGGCCTTGAACTCACTTTGTAGCCCAGGCTGGCCCAGAACTCACAGCAATACTCCTGCCTCAGCCTTCTGAGTGCTGGTATTACAGGTGTATGTCACCAGGCTCAGCAAGGCTCCTATTTTAATACTTCATTTTTTTTTTTTCCCTATGCTTTCCTTTCCTTTATAAAAATTACAAGTCTCAGGCCAGGGATTTAGGTCAGTGGCCTTAATGCCTGCCTGGTGAGCACGTGGTTGTGAGTTCGATCCCTGGTAAAAATTACTATTTTCTGTGACTAAGGACAAGTCATTGGTTTATGTAACTTCCGTGTGCAATACTATCTCCTTAAAAATGAGTATCTCTTTTACCTCCTTTTATGTTCGTTATTCTCTCACTCATTATAGACCAATCTCCAATTCAACAACAACAAGTACTATCTTATTCAGCTGTTGGAAGATGATGCCCAGAGAAACTTCAGTGTTTGGATGAGATGGGGTCGAGGTAATGATTTTTATTATGCATTTTATGAACTGTCATTCAAAACACCAGAAGCAGTGTAGTGTAGGGTGAGTTTAAAACTGGGGGAGGGGAGCTCTGAGGTCTTGGAAGGCCTTGGGAATTGAGTTAGGCTTTGTCAAGTTGGAGAATGGCAGGCATCCTCATCAGGAAGCTCCCACTGGCCAGATGGAGAGCAGCCTGTTTGAGCCTGAGAGCTCTCCTGCAGTTGGACTGCTAGTACTGCTCAGAGGCTATGCAGCTGGCAGGTAACTTCTAGCAGTGCGATCAGTTCCCTGAGCCCTTTCACCTTTACGTGTCCTTCTTGTGCCCATTTGTCAGATGGTAAGCAGAGGACCCTGAAAGAGCAGACTCATTACTATGGGAGAACTGTTCTTGGGATGCAGGACAAGGAACTGTCTTAGGTGTGGCATTTGTTTTGCAGTTGGGAAAACGGGGCAGCACAGCTTGGTGGCTTGTTCAGCTGACCTTGACAAGGCCAAGGATATCTTTCAGAAGAAGTGAGTGCTAAAAAATGAGTACAAAAAAATATTCTTCTTGGATCTTTGTTCTTGAGAAATTTTATAAGTGCAATTTGACCTAAATGTTAATTCCTTTTCATTCTTACAGTCTGTGATTAGAATCAAATTTTGTTTTTAGTTAGTGATTATTAAATTGACCTAGCACTTTGAAATTGATTAAAAGTGGAAGAATTCTAGTATATTTAACACAAAACAAATACAGAGAATTTGAGAAAAGTGGAGACTATCCACCTTGAGTTTTTAAAAAATTCACTGAAATATGGTTGAATGACTTTCTGAGGTCTCTGAGAACATGTTTCTATTCAGAATTGGATAGATACTTTTTGTCTGAGCAAACAATTTTTTTTTTCCTGTACTGAGGATTGAGCCCTTGACTTCATTTTCATGCTAGGTAAGTGCTCTACAAACCTACATCCTCAGCCCCACATTTTTTTGTTTCAAATCTTAATGGCTTTTGTGGTATTTGAGAACCTTTGGGAAGTTCAGACACTTCCTCCCCAACTTTTGTTTTTTTGTTCCTTCTTTGGTCCAGTGTTTTTTCTGTCCATTCAGTGCCCTAATTTAAAATTCCCTCTATGAATGAAAACAAATCTTTGTAGATTTGCTGTTCAATGAAACAATTCTCAAGTCATGTCTAGTAGTAGAACTTTATTTGTAAGATTTTTTTTCACCACCTTGGGTTCTATAGATTCCTTGACAAGACGAAAAATAATTGGGAAGATCGTGAAAAGTTTGTAAAGGTCCCTGGAAAATATGATATGCTGCACATGGACTACACTGTCACCTCTCAGGTAAATTGACATTAACTGTGGAGGAAAGATAGCTCCTCTTACTTAGAGTGGAATCCAGCAGCATGGTTTAAATCAGTCTAAGACCAGAATAAGCCAATGAATCTTGAGCTATTGCTATTTCCCACCTGAAAAGTAACTTTGACTGATCTTTGTAATCTCATAGGAGCAGAAAGGATAGTATTAGATGTGCCATTCCAGTCTACACTTTGTTATTTACAGGATTTCTTAGGAAATCTGAGACCCTCATTCCTGAAATTTAGTGTAATAGACCAAAAGAATAATAATCTGAAAAAATTACATTTAAAGTTGTTTTTACTTCTGCCTCTGTACCACAGTAAAAAAAATTCATTTTGACTGGTCTACCACAACACTAAAAACTCACATATCTGAAAAATGGAGAATTTTAGTCTTCAAATCAGATGATTTGAGATATAATAGCTGTCCTTACATAGTGTCACTGAGAAGTCCTTTTAGACTTTGAGTACTTTGTTATGAAAGCAAGTCTGTCACACAGAGGTGGAAGTCACACTGAGTACTCTGGGTTAATGGAATATACCTTCAAGCAGAGACTCATGGATGGTCATTGTTTAACCACTGTGTTTTTAAATTAAGTTTATTGGTACAATTTAGATACACATAACAATGACATTCATCATAGGGGGTTTGTACCTGTACGTGATATATCTGGATTTTTCTTCATTTCCCATTCCACTACTCTCCCTTCTACCCTTCCCTTATTTGCAAAAGCTTTGTTTCCATTTTTTCCTTTTCTCATTTTTTTTTCTTTTTCTTCCTTTTACCCTCCCCTCTCCTCCCTCCCTGGTTCCCCTTCCTATTTGAAAAATTTCTTCTTATTTCTCCCAGGGTGTGTTACACATTTTGGTCCTTATTTACACTTTCCGTATCTCACACCAGAGAAACAATGTGATATTTACACATATGTGTCTGATTTATTTCACTTAAGAGTATGGTCTCAAGGTGCATCCATGTACCTAGAAATGTCTCGAGTTTATCCTTCTTTATGACTGAGTTCTGCATTGTATATATATATAAAAATACCTTTATCCATTCATCTGTTGATGAAAGCTTGGGCTATTTCCAAGATTTAGCTGTTAGAAAGTGTGCCACTATAAATGTAGGTGTGCATGTATTGCTGTAGTATGTTTTTAATTCTTTTGGGAAGATACCAAGAAGGGGAATAAATGGGTCAAATGGGACCTCTAGTCCTAGTTTTTTGAAGAATTTCCATTCTGACTTCCACAATGGTTTTACCAGTCTACACTCCCACCAATAGTAGAGAAGGGTTCCTTTTCCCCTACAGCCCCACCAGCATTTGTTTTTGGTTGATTTCTTGATAATAGCCATTTTTTCTAGACTGAGATAGAATCTCAGTGTTGTTTTAGTTAGCACCTTTCAAATAACCAGTGATGTTGAACATTTTTTTGTGTTTTTATTTTTGTTTCATAATCTGAGAAGTGTCTCTTCATTTCAGATGCCCATTTTTGGATTGGGTCTTTAAATTTGAGGTTATCTAGAGCCAGGCTAGATACCTGTAATTCCAGCATTTGGGAGACTGAGGCAAGAGGATCACTTAGAGTTCGAGGCCAGCCTGAACTACATAGCAAGACCTTGTCTCAAAAAAAAAAAAAAAAAATCTTTTTTTTGAGGGGTTTGATTTTTTTTTTTGAGTTCTTTATATATATTCTAGATATTTTTCCTTTGAGGAACAGCTGGCAAAAATTTTTCCCACTTTGTGGGTGGTCTCTTAAGTCTGTTGATTTCTTTTGCTATGCACAGATTTTTAAGAAGAGATTCCAGTTGTTGATTCTTTGTGAGGTTCCTGTGTGATCAGAGTCTTTTTGTAAAGTGTTTGACTACACTTATGTTTTGAAGAGCTTTATCTGTTTTCTCTTGCATCAGATTTCATATTTCCATTTTAGTATTTAGATCTTTGATCCATTTTGATTTTAGTTTACTGCATGGTGAGAGACATGGGTCTAGTTTTAGTGTTTGGCATGTGGACAACCACTTTTTCCAGCACTGTCTCCAGCACTATCTTTTTTCCAGTGAAGGTGTTTGGCCTCTTTGTTGAAGATAAGGTGGCTAAGTGTGTTTGGAGTTGTTTCTATATCTTCTTACATGTTCCATTGATCCTTGAGTCTGGTTTTTTTTGTTACTGTTTTTTTTTTTTTTGCTTTTTAAAATACATCCTTTCAGGTTTTATTTATTTATTTATTTTTCTATAGGATGATAATGAAACAAAAGATGACAGCTCCCTTAAGGCCCCCTTGAAACCAGAGTCACAGCTAGATCCTGAAGTGCAGGAGCTGATGAAGTTGATCTGCAATGTGCAGACCATGGAAGAGGTGATAACCGAAATGAAGTATGACACCAAGAAAGCCCCACTTGGTAGGACTTCAGATTCTGTCCTGCATTCTCTCTCTGTGTTTCTTAGTTCCTTTACTAGCTATTTCATCACTGTCATAATTTAAAGCTTGCTGGTAGTACTGAATGAAAGAAAAAGGATTTGGAATAAAAGGTTGTACTGTGTGTTTAGTGTGTGTGTGTGAACGGGTCGGGGGACTATTGTAAAAGTTGAAAATGAGAGGCTCTGTTGAGTAGGGATGTAAGTATACCTTACGGGATAACACTGCTTTGGAGTCTGACCTGTGGTTGGACTTGCAGGAAAGCTGACAGTGGCACAAATCAAGGCAGGTTACCAATCTCTTAAGAAGATAGAAGATTGTATTCGGACTGGCCGGCATGGACGAGCTCTGCTAGAAGCATGCAATGAGTTCTACACCAGGATCCCACATGACTTCGGGTAAAGCCATGCTGTGGCTTCACTTTGTTCTTCTGCCTACCCATACTCCCTGAATCAATCAGGAGCAACTAGAATCCTCTTAATCTTTTGTTCCTAAGCAAATTATTGTCTTAAGTAGAGCCAAAACAATTTATAGGTAACTTATCTGTAAATTTATCAGTTTAAAAATATGAGATGCAACCCCCTTGCCTGGTTATCACTGTATTCACTGACCAAATGGAAGTTACCAACTCAAGAGAAAATGGGTCTGGCTATCTAACCACTAAGTAAAACACCTCCAAGATGTATCACCCCTTGTATTTTTCTTTAAGGTGACTATAATCATGCTAACACCATGTTTAGTATATGTTTAATGTCCCTTTATGTATTTGGAGGTTTAAATCTTTTTACAGGCCTCGTCTTTCAAATGGAAAGCATCTGTTTTATTTTTTTTTTATTCCCTTGGTTTTTTTGAGAAAACCTTGCTATACAGTTCAGGCTGGTCTTGAACTCACTATGTAGTCCATGCTGGGCATGAGCTGGCAACAGTCCTTCTGCCTCAGCCTCCCAAGTCCTGGTGTTACAGGTATGCACCACCATACCTGCCCTGGAAAAACGTCTGTTTCTAGAGGACTTTTTTTTTTTTTTTTTTGATACAAGGTCTTGCTATGTAGTCCACTCCATAGCCCTTACTGTGTAACTCAGACTGGCCTTTAACTTGCAGTGATCCTCCTGCCCTGCTCTCATGAGCACTGGGATTACATGTGTGTACCAATAAAAGGACCTATTGCTAGTATGCTGTTTGTAGTCATGTGCCTTTTAGCCACAAATTTTAGCCATAATTATAGATAATTACACATCATATCTCTGTCTTCAGGCTCCGTACCCCTCCTTTAATCCAGACTGAGAAGGAATTGTCAGACAAAGTACAGCTGCTAGAGGTGAGTTAAAAATGGGTTAGGAAATAGTACATCTCTTGTCCTAGGTTTCCTGACATTAATTTCGTATTTTCTCAGGCTTTGGGAGACATTGAAATTGCCATTAAGCTGGTGAAGACAGAACTCCAAAGCCCAGAACACCCATTGGATCAACACTATAGAAACCTACACTGTGCCCTGCGCCCTCTAGATCATGAAAGTTACGAGTTCAAAGTAAGACAAATCATTTCTTTTGATACTTCTACACGCACAAGACCAACTGTGTCCCTCCCACTGTTGTCTTGACCACTTCTGGTTAAAATCAGATTGTTAAATAGGGCAGAATTTCTCTCTGCCAGCCCTTCATTGTATATTTCAGGCCCGTCTCTTTAGAGTTCACATCAGTCATTTCCTCCACTGTTTGCACAGGTGATTGCTCAGTACCTACAGTCTACCCATGCTCCCACACACAGTGACTACACCATGACCTTGCTGGAGGTTTTTGAAGTAGAAAAGGAGGGGGAGAAAGAAGCCTTCAGAGAAGATCTTCATAACAGGTCTGAGTCTAGCTTTGAGATCGGGAAGATACTTGTCTGCCTGAAGTGCAGTTAAGGAATTGGGAGGGTAGCAGAGCTGGCTTTTGGCTTCTTTATATTTGTGGCCTGTGTTTACATGAGAGCAAGAGTGCAATAACTGGTTTTTCTTAGGATGCTGCTGTGGCATGGTTCTAGGCTGAGTAACTGGGTAGGAATCCTGAGCCATGGCCTTCGAATTGCCCCACCAGAGGCTCCCATCACAGGTTACATGGTGAGTAGAGATTGAATCCTGGGTAGAATACAGGGGAAAAGAATACAATAATTGTATCCATCCTTCATCCTCCAGATCAGAATTAGGCAGTATTGGGCAAGAGATGTAGCTCAGTGGTAGAGTGCTTGCCTACCATGCACAAGGCCCTAAGTTCAATCCTCAGTACTACAAGAAAAAATAAAATAAAAAGAGGTAGTACTTTTTCCCAAAATTAAACCAGCCCACTGATAACTTCATCATGTCTTACTGCATTTTTCTTTCTTTAAATTCCAAATGATATTGTTCCATTCCCCCAGAATGCAGAGATTCACAAATATTTCTACTCTTCTTGGAACAGAATTGTGAAAAGTATTATAGGAGGGTCTATATTGTGATTAAGAGACTGGAAAAAAAGCATAGTGTTAGGAGCTTTCCTTCTAATACAGTGGATTAAGCAGCTGGCCTGGGCTTTTGTTTATTTCAGTTTGGAAAAGGAATCTACTTTGCTGATATGTCTTCGAAGAGTGCCAATTACTGCTTTGCCTCCAGAGTAAAGAACACAGGACTGCTGCTTTTATCAGAGGTGAAAAGGAATATATCTGCGATCTCCAGTTTATTAATCCCTGTTTTTTCCAGTGAGAAGGGTTTGACCTTAGAAACAAGAAGTTCACCTCAGATGACTTGAGGGATGCCAAGGGGAATTTCAATTGTGTTAGATTCCTCTGCTACAGGCAGGGAAAGAAAATTCAGGTGGGATTTTCTGGTTCTCTGTAGAGCAACATTATTCTCAGTAAGAGAGGAATTCTAAGAGCGTTTGCTTTGCAGGTGGCTCTGGGTCAGTGTAATGAGCTACTCGAGGCCAATCCTAAAGCAGAAGGACTGCTTCAGGGCAAACACAGCACAAAGGGCCTGGGTAAGATGGCTCCCAGTCCTGCCCACTTCCTCACCCTGTAAGTACTCAAAGCCAGTGTATGACACATCTATCTGAATTTCATCTTCTGAACCAAAGACTAGTGTTGACATTTTCTTCTCTTTGGCAGGAATGGGAGCACAGTGCCCTTAGGGCCAGCAAGTGACACAGGAATTGTAAATCCAAGGGGTTATACTCTCCACTACAATGAGTTTATTGTCTATAACCCCAACCAGGTCCGTATGCGGTACCTTCTAAAAGTTCAATTTAATTTTCCGCGGCTGTGGTGATTGTTGATACTAAACCAAGGAAGATATAGTCTTCAAGCAAGAAAATAACCATTGTACTTTTTTTTGCATTTTTGTACTTACAAACTTGTTTGTTTGTTTGTTTGAGACAAGCTCTCACTATGTAGTCACTATGTATCCCCTTAAGCTTATGTGTAGCTCAGGCTAGCCTCAAACTCATGGCAATTTTCCCTCTGCCTCCCAGGTGTTGGGATTTTAGATGTACAGCACCGTGCTTGGCATAAACTTTTTAAAAATATATTCCAGTACTGAGCATTAAGCCCAAGGGCTTCCCAATGAGCGATATCCTCAGCCCTTTATTTTTTATCTTGAGACAGGATCTCACTAAGTTGCACAGACTATGGTTGAAATTACAGTCCTTCTGTATCAGCCTTCTGGAGTGCTGGGAGTGTGCACCGCCATGCCAGGCTTTTTGGTACTTTATATAATAAAATTGAAATGGTACAAACATAACACTGGCTTCTTTGGGCTTTGCTTTTCCAAACACTTTTGTTGCTTCTGACATGCATATATCTTCATTTCCAGGAAAGGAAGTATCCATTGTTCTGTCCTACAGCTAGCTAGAGTTACTCAGGATGTTGTTCCTTCACAGCATACCAGGATAGCCTGCGCAATGAGACACACTCATGGGATTAGTGCTCTGCTCTGCTGAACGTTACTGTGATAAGAGTAGAGGACTAAGAAGGCTGAGTGGTTCCCTTTTGTCCCCATCCAAATCTTGATTGCCTTTTTAATGTTCATCAGTTGGCCCAGGTCCCTTGCCATTTAACATCTTGTTCCTCATTAGATGTCCAAAAATTTGGAAAGCTCTAAGACAACTGTCATTAAAGCTCTGTATGTCTTGGGGAGGAAAGAGAAAAGTAGTTTTTGCATATCCTCCATCTAAGAAGTAGTAAAGTACAGGTCAGAGCCGAAGACTTCCTGATTATTTTTAAATTCATGCAACACACTTCCTTAAATGACAGTGAAGGTTGTTTAATTCTTTTGGTAGAAGACTGACCATAAGGCCTCATACATAATGAGCTACCCACCCATTCCCTAATGAATTGTTTAAATGAAAATAATATTCTGTAACTTTTTAGAAACCAGATTACCAATATCTTAGTTTTAAATGTGTTAACCCTTTTATATGAGACAGAGATGTGCCTATTTGCATAGATCATATCATTGCAATGTTGGTGGCATAGATAAGGAACTAATGACATATATCCATTCATTGAACTATTATGCTGCTGTCAGAATTGAAGGAGACTATATATGTTTCCAAAAAATAGAGAAGGGAATACTTCACAGTTCATCCAATAGGAGAGTATGAAATCAAAACCAGATATAGATTATCACAAGAAAATCATAGAACGTATCCTTTTATATAATTGTAAAAATCAGTAAAATGTTACCAAGCTCAGTCCAACAAAGAAAAAGGATTGTACCCCATGACTAAGTGAAATTTACCACAGGAATGCAAATAGGTAAAAATCATGTAGACTCAGTAGAGGCAAAATCACATGCTCTCATGCAGAAAAAGCATTTGGGAGATGTAGCATCCTTTCATGATACACATTTTAACAAATTCGAAATAGACCTTCCTCAACTTGAAGGAGGTCTGCGAGAAACCCATAGCTATGAGACTGAATCAAGTTGTGTATAGCAGAAATTCATTTATGTTCACTGCTTTAGAGGGTTCCTCTTATACTTAAACCACAGGTTTATTTATCTGTTGTTTTCACCTGTACAGTCCTTGGATTTTTAGTTCACCTGTCAAAGCTAAATATTCTCGAGACTAAAAACTTGTAGATCCTTTTAGATTTTCCAACATATAATTAGGCACGCTGAATAATAGTGGTTTTATTTCTTCGTTTAAAATTTTTGCTTTTGTTGTTATTGAGACCATGTTGCTATGTAGTTTAGGCTGGACTTGAACTCACTGTGTAGACCAGGCTGGTCTTAAACTTACTGCAATCCTGCCTCCCGAGTGCTAGGATTATACATGTGTGCCATCATGCCTGGCTTGTCTTGTTTCTTCATTCATACTACACTGGACTCCCTGTAGAATGTTGAAAAGGAGTGGTACTCTTGGCATCCCAGCATGCATAGGGTTTGGGTTTGATCATCAGCACCTCCAAAAAACACAAAAATGGTCAATCACCTTAACCTTAAAGTGATCAAGGCTAACATCACCAGTAAGTCACATTGATGTCAATAAGCGGGGCACATATTTCACAGGTTCCCCTCTTATATCCATAATCTTAATTTATTCATGAGAAAATAGACAAAGCAAATTTAGGCAATTCTATAGTGAGTGTTGAGGTTATGGAAAGACTGGAGAATTGTCAGAGCTGGTGCAGACCAAAGACACAAATGCAGCATGCTATCCAGGAGAAAACAACACTAATGGAAAAACTGGTGAAATCACTGTATGGGGCTGCATTTGTAGAACTTGTCCATGGAGGCTGGGGATTTAGCTCAGCAGCATAAGCACTTGCCTGGCAAGCGCGAGGTTGTGAGTTCAATCCCTGGTACCAGGGGGGAAAAAAAAAGTTATTAAGAACTTGTCTATGCAGGGCTAGGGATTTAGCTCAATGGCATAAGCACCTGCCTGGCAAGTGCAAGGTCATGAGTTCGATCCCCAGTACCGCCAAACAAACAAACAAAAAAACTTGTACATGCATGAAGTCCTGGGATCAATGCCCCAGCACTAAGATAAGCAAAGTAAATATATAAATAAAATTTAAAAGACCACTTTTTTTGGGGTTTTTTGTTGTTTTGTTTTTGTTTTTTGGGACAAGGTCTCACTGTGCTGTTCAGATTGTGTTTGAACTCTATAGCCCAGGCTGGCCTTGAACTCCCAGCAACTACTTCTGTCTCCCAATTGCTGGGAATACAGAGAGGTGTGCACCACCACACTCAGCAGAACTCTTCTAATGATGAAGGACCAGATGTTTGTTTCTCTGCTGTAATTTCTCCTCTGTCTTGAAATAATACTTTTGCAAAATACAATAAACAAATTGCTCTGAAAATGAAACCGCAAAATATAAGTCTTAGTTTATATTATTAAGTGTGTCTGCCATAAGGTGAGATTACTTTTTAAATTCCTGTATATTGTAGCTTGGCATAACTCACACCATCTTGAGCTTTGCATTTAACTAGTGCCCTGTATTCAGGAAAATGGAAAATTACTCAGGGTATAAATCCCATGAGAAAAGCAGAATGAGCTGTACCTACACTGCTCAAAAAAAGAAGCAGAATACAAGTGTCAACCAAAAATTAAAGATTTGAGCTAACTTGTTTCCAACAGGATGTCTTTTGTGATTCTCTCTTCTAAGAACTCTGTAACTTTCCAGTTTGGGGCCACTTGTTTGGACCCTGAACAGGGTGGGGGGTTCTGTATACAAGTGGTCCTGAGCTCAGTTAATTAAATTCCAAATTTATCAATTTGGCTGCTTGGATTCCTATATTGTTCACAAACCCACCTCATTTGGGGGCTCATCCAGGATTATAGGATCCAAGCCTGTCTTTGAACTGATTGTTTCTCAGGGGGACTCCTGAGAGACTGCCCCTGAGAAATGTCTTTGTTTCAAAGAGAAACCAAAATCCCTGGATGCTAATTCAGAGCAAGCAGTCCAGATTCTTATTGGTAAGATTATTCTAGTTTTTGTTGGGGGTACCCCTTGGGGGTCTCTGGAGATGTTGGACACAACATTAAAATCTCCAAGACTGTTCCCAGACAAGATGTTGCATGGGACTTGTTAACTTATTGAACTAGAACTAGTTCTTGGATAATTTCTGTCTTTGTTTTGTTAATCTTGTCACCAGTTTAATGTTTGTTATTCAGCTGTTATTCATGTGATTGGGTCAGTCTGCTTTTGCTTTTTGTTGTCCCTGCAATGTGTTCTTATCCATTTTCAGGAATTTCATCAGAGAGCCTCTTCCTACAGTGAACCTGTTTACCCAGGAAAGCTCCAAACTTTTTTGTGAATTCAAATGGCCCACTTTGGAGTCTCTTGGCCTCCAGAAGAGACTTTTAACCTCTCTTTGTGTTAGCCGGTCTACCTCAACTCTCTGAAAAACAACAGCACTGCAGCTGCAGCTGCTACTGCTACCGCTGCTGCGGGCGCCCCACCCAGCAGGTCCCCTGGTGAGAGGGGGTACTGGTCCCACCTACAGGCCCTGCAGCCCCAGGTGCTCCTGCACCCTGAAACCTGAGGGCTCCCACTGCAGAGAATAGGTCTGCCCCTCTTCCTCCTCCCCCGCACAAACTAAGCAATTAGCCAGAGCAAGGCACCTTAACTGTTTCCTGCCCAGCTACACCCAGCACAGCAGCAGAAACACAAAAGACCAGGCAGCGGCACAACCCAAGAGGAGCCAGAGCCAAAGCCAAAGGCCATGCCATATGGCGGTGGGTGCAATGCTGGCTTCCAGCTCTCCAGGGTCAAGAGCACAGAAGCTGCACAGCTTCCTGATGGACACAAGCCTGGCCAGCTGTAGCGCCCCTTTTCAAAGCTTCTGCCCCAAGCCCCTCCCTCACTCACCCTATTCAAGGTAAGGAGGTTCTCCTATGGTTTCGCCAGACTCATTCGGGTGCTTTTAAAAGCAGCTACTTGAAAGCCAACTAATCTGTTTAAACAGAGGTAAGTTAGGGACCTGACAAGGCTCCGTCTGCCTCCTATACATCTATTAATGCAGAGACATCTGAGAATAGACATGCCCTAATTGCATTTGTCTCCCAATCGGCCCCAGATATTTAAAAAAAAAAAGCTTCAAAGACTAGAAAGATTCAAAGGTAAGCTACTCTCCGAGTTAATAGAGATAGCCCAAAAGATCAGCTTCTTGATCCACACAGGAATGAGCTATTCAGTCCTACAATAGCCAGTGGGTCCTTTGACTCAAACCAAGATGAGCATTCAAAGAACAACTAAAAAAGCTGCCCAAAGTCACTTATCTGAGGTATGTATTAAAAGAAGGAAAATGGGCTTTGTTGGACAAAAAGGATTGAGACTACTTTAAAAATCCCTTCCCCAAAGACTAAATGTCAAGTTAGAGAATTTCTAAGTGCTTTGGGCTACTGCTGGTTGTGGATCCTGGGTGTTGCTGAAATGGCCCAGCCACCCTACACCTCTACTGGAGGGGATCCATCTGGACCTTTAACCTGGACTGAGTTAGAGGAACAAGCTTTCAGTGATTTAAAACAGGCTTTTGTGAATGCTCCAGCCCTCTCTCTCCCTGACTTAGCCAAACCTTTCCAATTACATGTGGCCGAGAGTCATGGGATAGCAAAAGGGGTCTTAACTCAGTACCTAGGACCCTGGAAGAAGCCTGTTGCCTATCTCTCCTACAGACAGTTGCAGCCACTGCAGTACTCACCAGGAAAGCCACTAAGTTGACCTTTGGCCAGAGACTCCAGAGAGTGGCCCCACATGCTGCAGAGACACTATTGTGGTCACCTCCTGATAGATGGCTTTCCAACGCTCACTTGGTCCTGTACCAAGCCCTATTACTGGACACTGACTGCACCGAGTTCCTGTCTACCTCTGACCTCAATCCAGTGACTCTCCTGCCTGATGCTGACCCTGCAATGCCGATACATAATTGTATGGACATTATTGACTCGGTCTAAGCCTGCGAGCTGACCTGACTGATGTCCTGCTTGCCCAGCCTGAAGCCATCCTTTCCACAGATGGCAGCAGTTACCTCGGCCAAGGTACTTGAGTGGCAGGAGCTGCAGTGGCCACCAATACTGAGGTAATAATGGCCCAAGCTTTAGGGTCGGGAACTTCAGCTCAGCAGGCAGAATGATAGCCCTTACTCAAGCCTAAGATGGGGACAAAATAAATCCATAAGTATATAGAGATAGTTGATATGCTTTTGCTACTGTCCATGTGCATGGGGCCATGTATCAGAAAAGAGGACTATTAACCTCAGCAGAAACAAAGATCAAAAATGCCCCCAAGATTTTAGACCTCCTGGCTGCCATTTAGTTGCCTTAAAAAGTTGCCATTATACACTGTTTGGGGCACCATCAAGAAGACACCCCAATAGCTCATAAAAATGCCCTCGCTGTTAAGACAGCCAGAGAGGTGTCACTAAAACCAGTGGGGCCTATAATGCTCCTCCCAGCCCTCCCACCACCCACGCTACTCAAGTCATCCTATTCAGATTCAGACTTGAGACCAGCCAAGAGCCTAGAAGCCCAACTTTCTTTGGAAGGCTGACAGATCATTGGGCCCCCAGCTCATCCAGGAGACCCATTGGGCCACTCACTTGGGGGAACCAAATTGGCCAAGTTATCTTGCCTGACTAAAGAGATCAGCCAAAAATGTCCACAATGTCTTGAAGTAAACCCTAAGCTGGCTCCCACAGATGTTTAAAAGAGACAATAAAGATTTATCCCTGAAGACCACTGAGCAATAGACTTGACTGAAATGAGTCCAGGAAGAGGAGGACATAAATATCTCTTAGTTCTTGTAGATATATTCACCGGCTGGACTGAAGGATTTGCCACTTGGACTGAATCAACTCTCATCATAGCTAAGAAACTCCTCTATGAGCTAGTGCCTCAATTCAGTTTGCCCACCTCCCTGGGGTCCAACAATGGCCCAGCTTTCATAGCTCAGATCACTCAAAATTTAGCTCCAGCTTTAGAAATCAATTGGAAATTACATTGTGCCTACCGGCCTCAAAGTTCAGGCCAAATAGAAAAAATAAACAAAACCATAAAAGAAACTATCTCAAAATTGGCCCTTGAGACTGGCGAAAACTGGGTAAGTCTCTTTCCTTTTGCCCTTGTGCATGTGCGATGTACCCACGACCTCCAGGGCATTACTCCTTTTGAGGCCATGTATGACCGACCACCCTGCTTTGATCCCCCATGTCTAAGATGATAAGTTGGCTGCTGTCACTAATGGGAAACTTGTTAAGTCCTTACAGGCTCTTCTTGCACTCCACCCACTGGTGGTTTGTTCTGGGGCCACCAGACTGTCCCTGAAAGACCTGATGACCCCTTGCAGCTCAACCTGGTGATGAAATCTATATTAAAAGGAGACAGCCCACATCCCTAGGCGCCCGCTGAGAAGGACCCTATACAGCCACCTTGAGTACTTCCACAGCCATCAAGGTTGCCAGAAAGAGCCACTGGATTTGTCACTCCCAATTAAAACCCACAATACCAGAGACTCCAGCTAAATAGACTATGTATAACTAATATCGAACCTAGATTGTAAACACCTCAAACCTTGATTCTGGTTCTTCATGCTGGTGGGGGCAAGGACCTCAGTCCCTCACTTTGGGAAACATTTGGGCTCTGGACTTTGTATTCAGTCTGTAAATTTCCCCTTGAAGTGCTCCCCATTTTGAATTAATTGTAATTCAACTGTGTATGTACCAAATGTCTCTTACTCCCTCAACCAACATTTAGTCTCTGCACTGGGAACTTGGTTTGCCTGTACAAATGGCCTCATCTGGCTGTCTTCAGATTGATCTGACACTTTTTTTTTTTTTTTCTGGTACTGGAGATCAAACTTATGACCTTATACTTGCCAGGCAGGCGCTTGCACCATTGAGCTAAATCCTCAGCCCCATCATCTGGCTGTCTTCACTGGACCTAACCCTGAACTCTGTATCTTAACTCATGTTCTTCCCCAGACATACTGGTATTCTGGAGAAGGAGGGAGGGAAGATTTGTGGTTACCCCACCTCATGAGGAAAAAAAAGGGCCCTAGGCCTAGTTCCTGTCCTTTTAGCATTAAAAGTAGCTGGTTCCACAACACTAGGAACCACAGCCCTCATAATGGGAGGCCAAAATTACCAGATACTAAGCAAAAAATAGATTGTGATCTAGCACACTTGAACAAAATGTTTATCACCATCTCTAAACTCCCTGGCTGAGATGGTCCTTCAGAACCAGCGATGTCTAGACCTTCTATTCTTAAAACAAGGAGGTCCATGCCTAGTCCTTGGTGAATTTTGTTGCTTTTACACCAACCATTCAGGAGTTATTAGGGACAGTCTTAGCTCAGAAGGTGCCTAGCTGATAAAAGAAAAAATAAAGACATTGTCAAAATGTCACCCCATGGCTGATCACCCTACTCTAGGCTCTGGCAGGACCCCTGGTTTCCCTCCCACTGGCCGTTACTATTGGCCCCTGCATGGTAAACTGTTTAATGTGTTCCATCCAAAGCTGAGTCCAGTCTATTAAATTAATGGTTATATGTTCACAATACGAGGAACTGTGAAATGTAGATGAGGAAGGTGAACCAGGATAAAGGATAACCCGGAATCAAGGGTTTGATTCATGCACTAAAACCAGTGGGGAATGCTGTGGCTTGGCATAACTGATGCCATCTTGAGCCTTGCATTTAACTAGTGCCCTGTATTCAGGACAATGGAAAATGACTCAGGGTATAAGTCCCATGAGAAAAGCAGAATGAACTTACCCACAGGAGAAAAATTAATCTGCTCAACAAAAGAAGCAGGATACAGGTGTCAACTGAAAATTAATGTAAGATTCGAGCTAAATTGTTTCCAACAGGATGTCTTTTGTGATTCTCTCTTAAAAACTAACTTTCCAGTTTGGGGCCACTTGTTTGGACCTTGAACGGGGTGGGGGGGTCTTATATATGTGTGGTCGTGAGCTCAGTTAATTAAATTTCAAATTTATCAATTTGGCTGCTGGGATTCCTATATTGTTCACGAACCCACCTCACTGTACAGTTTCTAAATACTGTCAACTTCTAACTTATTTATTACTTATCTAACTGAAGACTGTTAACAATTTGTGTACCAATGATAGTGTACAAACCAAACTTTGGGTACCTGTGCTCTACATTTCAAAAATGGATGTGTGATAATAGGTGTGTTAAAAAAAGAATAGGTGTGTTAAAATTTGGTTATATGAGAAAGGTGCTGTTGTCAATGGGCAGGAGAAGAAATATCTTATGATCCCATAATACATTGGCAATAACTGTGGAGCTCACCCAGGCACTGGGAGACAAAAGTCCTGTTTAATGGGGGAAAAAATCTGTAAATGATGACATTCATGTAAAATATAACTGATTGTCCCTTGAGATATCTTTCATTCATAAAGTAGTTCCTTTATCCATGGGGATTATTGCTGCAAGACCAGCAATAGTCCCCATGGATCTCTGAAACCAGAGATAGTACTGATCCATAAATATACTAGTTTTCTAAATACAGACATCTATGATGTTAATTTATAAATAACAACTGTTGGGGCTGGGGATTTAGCTCCATAGCATAAGCGCCTGCCTTGCAAGCGTGCAGTCAAGAGTTTGATCCCTGGTACCAAAAAAAATATAAATAACAACTGTTGTTAAATTCCTATCATCTTGTTTTGAAATCCTGTGTAACTATCATTTTGTTTTTGTTTGCTTTGATTACTTTTTATTTTTCTGGGCTTTTTTCTCTTTAAAAAAATAGATGAGCTAGGCACAGTAAGAGATTAACCACAAAAAATAATGAAATAGAACATTCATACTATAAGAAAACAGTCCTGACTTTTTTTTTTTTCTTTTTAAGATGGGATCTTGTGTAGTTCAGACTGGCCTTGAACTCATGATGTAGCCAAGGCTAGCCTCAAACTCACCGAAATCCTCCTGCCTCAGCCTCCCGAGTGCTGGGATTCCAGGCCTGCACCACCATGCCCAGTCAACCTCTGTCTGGACTGTATGCGCCCTTCTTCTGACGTGCTGTAGGGCCTGTGTGATGAGCTGCAGTGGGTGTGACGTTGGCTCCATCATACAGTGTCAGGGGAGGACCTGAGGTCACCTGAGGACAAGTGCTGAGTACAGTGACAGCCGATCTAAGGGACTCGCTGGAATGAGGGGGAACCCCTGTCCCCTATGAAAGGGAGCACAAAGCACCCAGATTTCATCGTGCTGCTCAAAATGCCACATGATTGAACTCAGGAATTGCTTATTTCTACAATTTTCCCTTTAGTATTTTTGAACCGTAGTTAAAACACAAGTAACGGAAGCCACAGGATATGGAATCATGGATGGGGGCACAACTGTATTTAATTTTACCTTAAATCTATTCCTCTCTTTATTCACAGGAAATATATTATGGCCTTGCTGAATAGTGTCTGCAAGGTAAGAGAAACATTTTCAATCCCTTGGAGATCCAACAAGACTGAATCTGTTGAGCAAGTCAGCCTCTGCTTGACTTTCTCCATCCCTACTCTCCCAGCCTTAGTACTGTCCATAATGTCCCTGAAAAGTCTCATGATCAGAGGTGGAATCTGGACGAGTGTGTCACTATGGGAGTCCCTTTGGCGGGCACATTTCCCCTCACAGGCCTCTGTTCTCGCTCCTTCCTGACTACCATGAGATGAATGGTTTTTTCCACCATGCTCTTCCACCACGCTCTTCCTGCCTTGCGGCCAGCCGATCACATGTTGAACCCCTGAAGAATCAGCTACATTAAACCTCTCCTTTAAGTTGTAGGTGTCGGGTACTTTGTCTCAGCAGCCAGAAATTAGGCTCTCTCTGAAATATTCAGACCCTGAAAGACAACTCGAGCTTCCTCCTGTCCTTCATCCGTGCCTTTAGGAGAGCAAAAGACAAGCATGAAATGAGCGTCTTTATCTCAGCCCCACCAGACATCAAACCCCCGCCTTGTGCACACTCAGCAAAGGCTCTGCCACTCCTGTGGCTTGCATGAGGCACAGGAGAAAGACTGAATCATGCATGATCTTTCAACATGTATCAGCTGATGCTGTGTCCTCTAGCTGGGGGAGGTCACAGGCAGTGACAGGTAAAGTCCCAGGGTGATGGAGCCAAGTGTAAAACCTGGGATCAAGGCAAAGGGAGAACAAAATGCAGTGCACTGAAACTCTCCAAAGCCTTAATATTTGTAGGACATAGTGAAATGCTGTTTCTCTGGGAGAATGCTACCTTTCCAGAATAAAAATGCTTGTGATAGTATTGCTTTTCATATGTAAGTCCTTAAATGTAAGTTAAAATTTTTTTATCCTGTTAATCTCCTGAGGGCAGGGAAGTCATTAAATACTTAGATACAGAAGATGTTTCTTTCTTCTGAAGCCTTAGAAGGAATCTGAAGGAATTATTTCTCCTATAGCTTAGAATTTTAGGAAAATAAGAAAGTTCTAGAAGTTTTAAGAGTGTTGTAGAAAATCCCTAAGCCAAACTGTTGGGGCACAATTATAAGGTAAGAACACATTCATAAGATAGCAAACTTGTAGATATTTCACAATCAATTAGAAGCCTCTGACCAAGTTTCTGTTCTGCTGTTTCTGCTGACTTCCATTGATTTTGATGGTGTCTATAGACACTTGGTCAGATACCTCTAATCGATCATGAGATACGTGTAAATCTGTAATTTTTTTTTTTTTTTGCGGTACCGGGGATCAAACTCACCTCGCAATTGCCAGGCAGGTGATTATGCCACTGAGCTAAATCCCTGGCCCTGGCATTGTTTTTTTGAGACAGGGTCTCACTATGCTGTTTAGGTTGGCCTCAAGCTCACTTTGTAGCCCAGGCTGGTCTTGAACTCACAAGGACACTCCTGCCTCAACCTCCCCAGTGCTGGGATTACAGGCACGTACACCATACCCAAAGTCTGCTATTTTATAAATGTATTCCTACATTAAAATTGTACCCCAGCAAGAGGGTTAGAGTGCTTGTTAAGTGCATGGATATGACTGTTCCACTTCTCATCATGTGTTAAGCTATATAAATTTCAACTTGAGAAAGTTCTGTCTTTGACACCTTTTCCTAGGAATGCTAATTACTACACCCAGGAACACCTGCAAGGCATGCGGGAAGGAAGGAGGCTCCTTCTGCCCCATGCTGTCTCTTCTCCCCACTCCTCTGGGAAGGTAGCTCGAACAGGCCTGTTTCTAGAGAGCACCCAAAGCTGTCCTGGTTCCATCCCAGCTCTTGCTGAATGCCCTGCTGCCCTGTTGGTGTTCACGTCTTCCCCTTGTTCTGTGTCACCAAATGAGTTCTCTTAGCTCTTTTCAAACTGAGTGCTGCTAAGTGACTCTTTTTTCCCATTCAGGAAGGCAGAAACTGAGGTCTCGGGAACACAGCATCTCCAAACCCTGGTTTCAAAGAGCACATGCTAAAGGTGTGGTTCACTTTCTTGCAGTTGTATTAGGCATTAATGGTGAATGAGAAAAGAAATGGAAAGAACATCCATATTCTTCCTTCTCAGTCTAAAGCCACAGGAGGCACAGACCAGGCTGTACTGAAGACATAGGGACACTTTATTTGCATCATCCCAGGAAGCAGGTAGCCAGAGCACTTTCAGGCTTTGCATCCCCAGCAGAAGTGATCAACTCTCCCCTGAGCAGTGCAGTTTCATTCCCAGGACAGAAAGTATACGTTGCCCTGTGTGTCTCCCACAGCGAGCCGCAGGGTGGAGTCAGGGCCCAGCCAGGGCTGCAGGCAGCTCACTGCCCCTTCGCATCGGAACAGGCCACGCTGAAACAGGAACAAAAATGGGGGAGGTGAGGGCCAGCTACATGCCAGGGGCTCCTTAGTGACTTATTTTTCTTCCTTCTCAAATAAATGACATTTAGATTGTGTTTGTCTTTTATTTAGAATCAGGTATATCACTGCAAAAGGAAGTGAAGAAAACGGAACTTCGATCTTGTGCCTTTTCTTACCCAAACAAGTTCTCTGGTAACATCCCCTCAGCCCCTTCTTGCACTTGGGACCCACCCATTCACACACCACATACCCACACTTACCAGTTGCATAGTGGGTCTCGCCCACAGCTTAACATCTCTGTCCTTTGATCCTGTCACCAGCAACTCGGGCAGCACATGGAGGGCTGTGACAGAGTCTGAGTGAATCTGAGGGAGGAGGAGGGTGTCACGCTGATGCTCAGGGAAGAAGCGCTGGAGTCTGCTGTGTCAGCTCACAGCCCCCTCCCTTACCGCGTGACCCCTCCTTCACACTCACCTTTCTACACTGCTGCACCTTTAACTCTGTCCTCGACCAGCTGGCCATGCTGGCATCTGCTGGGTCTGTCCCCGAAGCCTGGTCTTCAGGTGCTTCTGTCTGCCAGATGTTACCTGTGGCCCATTCTCCTTCAGGGCTGCATCCAGCCAGGGTCCACAGCATTCCATCGGAGCTGGCACACAGGAACGAGGACTCTGCCAGCGTGAGGGCAGAGTCAGAACCAGGATCTACCCACTTCCCCTAGGGCATCTCAGGGCCCTCAGGTCTTCCCATCCCACTCACCAGATTCAGGCTTGGCCTGAGTCAATACTGAGATCCTACTAGAATTCTCATAATGCATGGAAAAGCACAGACTGCCTTCAAACTCTCCGGTTTCCTTTTGCTTCTGTGAAAGGACAGGTGACACTGATTAGCCTGCCCATAGCACATAGCTCTGCCTGGCGGAGAGGACTTTCTAACACCAAACTACAACATCGACACGGCAGAGGACACAATGGTGAAATGTCCAGCTCATGGGACTTTTATATCATATTTACACACCCATCACCCCTAGATAGGTATAGAATGCTTGTATTGTTATAGGCAGCTGAATTAATTGGAAATATACAGTCAGACAGGGCTAGGAGACCAAACATCTTGCAACTTTGGAGGAGACAGGCACCTCCTGCTGCGGACCAAACCTGGAGACAAAATAGAGGCAGCCGCACCCTAAGTATAAACATCAGGAATTGATACTCTAAATAGGCGAGGATCACCTTGAGGAAGCCAGGAATCACCATCCCAACCCCAACGGGCAAAGCCTATTTCCCTCTTGTTACGTAACTCACTTCCCTATTGGATCCCAATTTAATCAATTTTTTTTTTTTTTTTGGGTACTGGAGATCGAACTCATGACCTCATACTTGCAAGGCAGGCATTTATGCTGCTGAGGTAAATCCCCAGCCCAATTTAATCAATTTTACCTAAGAAATTACACTTAATCTTAGTGCTTGACTAACCATAGTTCTGTCCCACCTCATGCCCACCTGCCTTGCCAGTTTCCCAAAGTTTGGACCTGCCTCACCTGTTGGTTTTGCTCTATAAAACCCCTGGAAAAGACAGAGTCCTTGGCAAACTAGTTGGGACCCCTTCTGCCTCTCTCAGACGAAAGCTTTCTTTCAATAAATACATTCTGCTCTTAACCTCCATTGTTCCT